>JAULKJ010129067.1:0-15062 GCA_032355405.1 Rubia balearica | reverse complement strand
CTTCCAAGCATTTCCTCACTTCTCACTTCCTTCAAACCTTCTCCCATCCGGTGCTATGCACTCTAATTGGCTACAAATCATGCAAACAAGAGAGATCAACTATAATAGACTAGCCATAAGGATATTTGCGTAGAGTGACTGATGAATGATTTTGATCCTAGATTCTATCACATGTAAGACATATAAACCTATCTCAATATCACAAAGCGTGAATATAACTGGGAATTCCCAATGCCGGTCACAAAAAGGTTCATCTCCACTTTATGAAGCTATCACACCACCTCTGTAATTAGGGAAATTGCATCGATCAAACTATGGATCCACTCATTTTCCCCTTCAATCTCACTTTCAATTCTAACGCACCCTCGCTTAAAGGAACAAAGCCTTGCGTAACCGTTAGATATGAGAGAATGGAAAATACATTCTGGGCACTCCACTATGGAAAAAAATCCCTACGCCTAAGAGAGGTAAAGAAATCAGCATCTTGTAATGACTCTAGGATTGAAACAATTTTAGTCGCTACACGACAACCCTAGTTGCTACAAACTATCATGCTAACACTATCGGGGTACATTGAGGGTTTGCACCCTCACTAGGGTGTCTATCATTCCTAACATGAATTATTATTATGTGATGATCCAATCCAGTTAAAATCTAATGATTAGAATGGTACTCTCAGTCAACATGCATGCACTCACCTCACCAGTTCACGAACCTATAATAGCTTTAACCCAAGACTTCCAAGGTAGACATACAACCCTAGCACGATGAAATAGTACATATGAAAGTATAGGTGCATCATAGAACATACATGGCATAAGTGTTACACGAATATAAAGTATAAATCAAACACGAATATTTATAGAACCTAAAGATATGGAAATCTAAAAATATTAGAAAATTATCATCTAGTCAAGAATACAAATAATTCCCTAAGTAATAAACTACTCTAAGCACATTTAAGGTTCAATCTTGGATTCAATGCCCCAGGCATAAACTAGAAATAATAAATGAGAAGAGAAGAGTTAGCCCCTTTCTCTCTCTACCTACTCTTCGCTCTAGGAAATTACAATTACAATAATGAATTTTGTTCTCAACCCTAGTAGACTAGTAGCTCTTACATAGTAAGTGGAAATGGTCCTAAGAAAGGACCAAAATAAAGGAGAAACCCTAGCAGCCATGTTGGCATAAGCCATGTAAAAGTGCGCGGCCCGTGCCACACGCCTCATGCGAAAGTACACGGGCTACAGACTGAAGGTGGTTCTCGACAAAATTGAGCCCGCAACATGTGCAAAGAAACACAGATCGTCGACTGGAGAGCACTTCTTGCAGCTTGCACAAAAGCAAGTGCACCGCCATTTAGAGTCATCATCTTTGGCTTCGAGTGTTCGAGCATGCAATAGGTTGCAGGGCATAAACATGAGGTACATCCATTCACATTATGGATGCGTGGGCCATTCAAAAGCACACGGCCTACGCTAGAATATAGTATCATCAGCCAATGGTTTGGCACGGTCTGTGTAAATGTACACGAGTTGTACCAGTCTTTACTTCCTTCAGGACTTTGACTCTTTTTCTTCGACACATCCCATATACCACCACATTTAAGCTTGTGGTCTTTGGTCTAATACCATTCTTGCGAATGACCTTCACTAAACTACTCCAAAGTGCTTATGAGAAATCTACAAATAAGTTACAAAATGAGGGATTTAGATACGAAAATCAATAATAGCCCGCTAAAATCCTTGTTATGTAAACCCACTTAAACCTAGAAATCTTACATATAAAATCTATTGAAAGATATGCTATATTCATTAGGAAACACATGCTACTAGAGTTTCATCAGTGTACTACATTTATGCAATGAAACCAGAATCCCGAACGACGAAATAAGCTTAACATAGACTAACATGGAAATAATGGAAATGTGGAACATGGAGAAAAAGATCTCAAGCACATTGAAGGTAATGAAATCAGTGGATGTTTATTGAGTTTTAGATGAGTTTTTATGAATTCAATTGTACTATGACTGTTTAGTTTTTTTTAGTAATTTTGGTGACGTTTCTAGAATTCAGAATGAAATTATTAGTTTAAGTAGTGATGTTTGTAGTTTAAATCTAGATGTTTTCCCAAACTGCCATAACTATATATGTTTCTTTTATTGCTGGGCACCAGAACTAAGAGACAAAATCCCACGGTGTCTAGATATGACAAGGAAATTCTACAATTTGTTACTAAAAAGTGAAGGGAACATCGAAGCTAGAATAATGTTGAAATAATCCTTTACCATACACTCAACCACCATCAATGCCATAACCTCACACGTGGAAGAGCCTAAAGTTTCGTAAACCAACACCATGACTCAAGCAGGAAGCAGAGTTTCACCGGTTGTCCTTAATCTGGAACATAAAAAGACAAAGGTAAGAAGTAGAATTTCAAAATCAACAATTTAAAGGAATAAGTCTGGTGCACAATGAATTTGGCTCAAAGGCACCAAACCCTCACTTGTTTTTATGTGTTCTTTGTAAACATTAAATTGCTGTGTTCAAGTAGTTATTTAATGTTGGATTGAAGTGTTATGATTATGTATTGAGCTTAACTTATGTAGAACATCATCATTTATGTAAGAACCTCATTTCAGCTGAGGAACATCATTAGTATTTGACATTCATTGGTTACCAGTTTTTACACTGTGCAAAGAGTGCTATTGCTGTGTAATTTAGAATTTTAGTGCTTCTATAACATATACACAAAATGAACCTTATGATACAATAGGTTAAGCTCAGTTGGGTCATGAAAAACCTCAAACTTCATTAACTACTTGTCTTACATCAAAGTGAAGTGAAACATAACTCAACATCAAGTTTAGTGAATGATAAGAGCAAACTTTGTTTGGTACTTGTTTACAATCAGACAGGTTTTATATGAAAAAATATACAAGATAACCCAAAGAAACCTCATTTCCAGACATAGAAATGTCAATTAACCATAAAACATGGTCAAAATAAATCAAACTATGACATCAATTCAAAGAGCACAACCTGGATAATATATATTCAATCCATCAATCTAAAATTCAAAAACATACCAACACACTTCAATCCATTACAATGTAAAAAATTCAACCATTATTAACCTAACTCACCAATTGTTTGAAGAATAATCAAATCTCAAAACATCACAACAACAAAGCTAATTATTATCAGAATTTTGGTTACTCCAATACATGTTTTACCATCACATTAATTTGAGCAATTATTGTAGAGGTACAGGTCCTCAGAAGCCATAGCAAGAGGAGTTGAAATAACTTCATCCTCAGTAATTATGGCCATAGCTTCTGGATATAGGTCACTGGCAATAGCAACAAGGCTCTTGAACTTTAGTGTCGCGACATTTAACAGTTTCCCAACAAAAAAATAATCATAAAAATTATAACCATCAAGAGCAAAAACTCAACATATCACAAAACTAGGCCCAAAAAACATAAAGCTCAACACAAAAATCACAATTTTAAGCACAATATATATATATACACACATCTCTCAAAGCATAAAAAATTAACTAGAAATCAATAAATGAACAAAAACTTGCACATTTTTCAATTCGCTCAATCTCTCATCATCCAACGCACAATCAGACAACTCTAACTCAATACAACGGGCTTGGTGTTTGTCAAACATGATGGCCCAACTGTTGAAACATTCTTGCTAATGAGGAGTGCACCAATCACTACACCATTATCTGTTAACGGGAATGACGAGTGCCTCTCAAAAAATAAGTAAATCTTCCATTACAAAATAAACCCCAAAACTTCTTAAATTTTTCTGTATCCTATTGCTGGTGTAAAGGAAGCTCAATATGATTAATAACTCTTGGAATTGGATTACAATAAAAGAAAAGAAGTAGTGGACACACATTCAACAAATTGAATATTTTAGAATTCTTAACCCTACACATCGTCGCATAAAACCTTCTCATCTTAAACCCACACCACTCATAGCTATAAATCATATCCACATCCTAGAGAGAATTCACAATATGCTTATCAACATTGCTTCGAGCAGCAGGAGCCAAAAAACCAAGCCACATCGAACATAACAAACACTCTTTTAAACTCATCCATCTGATCATCTACCACCAAATATAGAAACATACTATAAAAATAATTAACAGTTATCACACTGTCATTCGAAGCATATTTCTCAAACCACCTAGCCCTAACCAAATAATCAGCAATAACAACCCCTATAGATAACCTCTCATGGCTAACCTCAACAACTGCCTAGAAAGTTGGAACATGTTATAATTATCATTCTTATCAACATGATACCTCTTACTACCTACATCTTGGACAAGAGCAGTGGTATTGAATTTCTTTATGAAAAACTGAACTAGATATTTCAGCACATACCTAATGTTGAGCTTGAGAAATGACCAAAACATATTTCTTCAACTTCCCTACTCTTAGAGGGGATCAACTCCTCTGGTACCTCAACAAACTCATCAAACTGATATGTGGTCTTCGTAGTAGCACTGGAAACAAAAAAAAAATCAAAATCAGAACCTAATACTGGGAATATAAACCACAATAACATAAAACGAAACATAATTAAATAGTACCATAAAACTGAAATTTAGAACCTCCAACTGAATATAAACATCAATAAGAGAAAATAAAATATCATTAAAGAGTACCATAAAAATCTAAATCTTAACCTCAAACCGGGGAATAGAAACCTCAATAACAGAAAGCGAAATATCATTAAAAAGTACCATAAAAATAAAGAAATCATAACCTCAAACTGGGGAATATAAATCTCAATAACATGAAATATCATTAAGGAATACCATAAAACAAAAATCAAGAGTTCAAACTGGGGAACAAAATGTTGAATAACAAAAAACAAAACATCATTAAAGAATACTATAAGACCCAAACTCACCTATCCCCAATGATTTTATTCACCATCTCTAATTTGGATTTCTTCTCCACAACTATAGACTTATCAGCTATGCGCTTGCCGCAAGCACTGTTACTTTGTGCTTATTTAATCCAGAAGAAACAAAATTTTCTTCGGCATAAGGGAAATTTTGGGCAACCTTACCTAGATGGTATGGGAAAGGTAAGTATGCCAGAATGGAAAGAAAGAGAGGCATCATACATAGCGGACCACTGAGACCACCTTGAAAGAACTAGCATAGCGAAGATAAAGTGATAACTTCGTATAACCTAATGTAAATATCACGAGCTCACAAGATAGTAGCCAAATTAGGAATCGTGGCCCATGATAGCAGATAAGTGAGCGTGCCCATTGTTGGAATGAACATATGGGAATTTAGGGAAACTAACCATAAAAATGGAAGCTAGATCAAAAAACCAAGGTAAGTAAGTACTACAACATTATAACATTCGACAAAAGATACTGCTGAACATCCGAGATTTTCCCACGGATAGAATCCGTTATATACTTGCAACCCAAGGTAATTGTTGTTTTGGGAGTCCAAACTTCATCAGTGGCACCATTTGTGGGAACTCAAAATATAAGGTCAATTTTTTACCCCGAACCTTGATGACTAGCAGCCAAACAAAAATGTATAGATAACTAGTGGAGTCAACACCACCACCACCTCCATTCCAGTGAAGACAACTGCTCTAGCAAATACAACAAAAATTTAGGATTTGGAAAATGAGCATGAGTCCTTTCCACATAACAACAAAGAAAAAATAGCCATCAAAGCTTTCTTAGAAGCTAGAAAAAAGAAACTATACAAGAAATTCATCAACTCTATCATGGACCAAAGGGATCATGGCAACAAATATCACAAGCAAGAAGGATAAAAGAGAGTAGACGATCAGAAGCAGTGATGTTTAAAAGAAGGTGGAATACGATGTTGAAGATGAAGCTGAACACTCAGCGCTAACTAAAAACTTGCAAAACTTCACAATGCTTAAAGGATTCAAGCAACCAACCCACCTCAAGGCATATGGAAGAAAAACTAACCCAATGGAATTCTTGCACTTCTACAGAATGAGCAAGAGGTTTTGAGATGTCAATTGGTATGCAAAGCCTCCCAATTTTCTTGGAAGGAATAACAATAGTTTGGTTTGACAACCTACCTATTTGAAGTATACAAATATGGATCCAGTTAGCAGATCCGTTCATGGTAGATTATACCAAAACTATAAGTTCACAAAGATATTCACGGACCTGATGAAGATTTCACAAGATAGTGGGGAGAGCATCGCAGATTACCATGATCGCTTCATCACAAAAAGTCTGGAGGTCAAGGATCTCACATATTAAACGTTATTGGGAGCATTCATAAACAGTGTGAGATCAGGGGAATTTTACAATAGACTCATAGTAGACATGCCAGAAAATCTAAGAGATCACTAAAAGGTGGTCGAAATATTCATCAAAATAGAGGAAGTAAACAACAAGAAGTTGTAAAATGAGAGAGATAAACAAAGAACTGGTGACAACCAATTAAGCAAAGTAGGAGCCAAAAAGGAAGGGTTGGCATACTCACAATGGAAAAAAACAAGTAGTGGATTAAATTCCCTTCATCGAAACTCCACTAACCAAATCCCATAGGGAAACATGGCAGAACCATTGGAAGATATTTAGATACCCTATCCCCCATAGAGGTCTAGCAGAAAAAATATAAAAGGATTATTATTGTGACTTTCATAAACATCATGGGCATGACACGAACACCTGGAACGACTTTAGAAGATAGAAGGAGGAAATACTATGATAGGGACAACTCGCTTAATATATAAATGAAAGGAACCAGTCAAGGGGATCTGTAACTGATGGTAATGAGAAGACCCTACCAGCTACCCACAACAAGGTGAAACCAAAACCCAAGATGACACCAGTCATTGATCTAGGAGACATAACAGTGTCCCAGAAAATGTCATTTATGCAATCTAGAGGTCCACTAGGAAAATGTCTATCAATGCACAGAAAGCACAAGCGAGGTTTCCATTTCCAAAAGAGCTCTTTGAGAAAAAGTAAACCACTGAGTGAAGCAATCGCATTCAATAAAGAAAATACATTCCCCACCACATCACCTCATAATGATCTCTTGTCATTACAACAAGAATAGGTAACTCTCAGGTACATCGGGTCTTTGTAGATGATGGAAGTGTAGTGGAAATACTGTTCATATATTGCTTAAAAAAATTGGGATTCAGGAGTGAAGATCTTAGGAGGCTAGCCACTCAGTACATAAAATAATTGAACAAGATGACAAGAATTGTACGGTCTTTATCAACTTTACTGTGATAGATGCACTAGGCCTCTTTAATACAATCATAGGTAGACCAGAGATGAATACAGCCCTAGCCATGTGGTTCCCTTGCCATCTCATCATGAAATTACCATCTCCAGCAGGAGTATCGACAATTTGAGAAGATCAGCAGACAGTGAGGCGATGCATGGCTATAACCATGAAATCAAACACAAAAGTAAGTCACTACCCATGGTTTACTCCATCAATATGGGATAATGTGTAACAGACTAAGTCAAAAGAATAACTAGGAGAAGTCACATAATTAGTTCAAATCAACGATTTTGATGGAGCTAGGGTAGTTAAAATAGCTCAAAAGTAGTCAGAACCTATGCAATCAATGGTAATACGACTCTTGAAAAATGTAACACTTTTTTCTCTTAGTCCATACAGGAAATGGGAGGGGTTAACCTATCCATAGCTACACACTTCCTGAACATTGATCCAACATTCAAGTGAGTCAGATAGAAGTAGAGAATCTTCGCACATGAGTTATATAGGATAGAGAAACTAAGGTCCTACCTTGGTGTATCCAAGAATACTAAGAGAAGTGGTATATCCTATATGGCCAGCTAACTTTGTTATGGTGAGAAAAGTCGATTATGGATGGCATATGTTTATTGATTTTAATGATCTTTACAGATATTTTTTGAAAGATTATTATCCTCTTTAAGTGAACCTTTATACATGCGTTAACCGAAGCATCAGATATATTTATTATTATCTTTTGTTTGATTGATTGCTTGTTTTAGTTAGGTTTACACGAAAAAGGGGTTTGACTGCCATTATTGATGTTCTTATCTAAATTTTGAGTTTTGTAGAATTAATTGAAGCTAATGTATACTTTGTATTCACGGGCACCTAGATATTCCCTTGTGATATTAATAGTAGTTTTTTCATGAGTACTTTTTAATATTTTTTTTTGTAGAAGGCCATCCGTATGGGTGGTAGAATATATTTGAAGGGCATTTCTAAGGATGGTTGAAGATATCGAAGGCTATTTGCAAGGATAGTAGTAGATTGAAGTACATAGAGTCCAAAGGCCTGTAGTAGATAGAGTTGAGCCCAGGAAAAATGGATTTGAAGTTCAAGAAGGCTACGAAAGAAGCAAAGGAATTGTAGTCCGAGAGTTGCATGGAGTTTAGGGAATGATCCAAGAAGAATCATCCCTTTTCTAGGGGAACCATTGGATTTTAATTCTCGAGCACCATAAAATCGACTACAAGAACTCCCAAATCAGATCAGCGATTTATTAGTAACGAAGAAAACAATTCAGTCGCCCAACAAACTGACATGGTCCATGTACGAGACAAAAACTATATGTGCAGGCCCATGCAAAGAGGCTTGCATGGTCATTACCACTTTACATGGGCCGTGTAAGACCCTTTCATGGGGCATGCATATCCGTGCAAGCTGTTACACGTAGGGTTGAAGTTCACCTCCAAACGGCTAATTATGAGCATTGGCCACTCCATTTTAGACAGCCCCTGCTATTGGAAGTCCCAAAACACAAGATCAGCCCATGAGTTGTGAAAATTAGCATGGGCCGTGCCAATTTTTTGAGCAAAAAGACCATCTAGCTGACGAGATGTACCAAATGATATGGGGTGCATGGATCAGAAGTTCAGAGGAGGCACATCCCATGGCCTATGAGGGATCGTGCAACACGCCTTGCATGAGGCTGCATGGCATATGTCAGTCGTGAAGCTTGTGTCGCACGAGCCTGCACGGACTGTGCCATGGCGCACGATTCGTTTACACGGATCTGCACTAATCGTGCCATTCAGCAATGGCTGTGAAAATTGTTGCTGCTGGAATTTTTGGTCCTTTTTCAAGACCCTACTACTATATACATGAACCTTTGTTTACTAGGGTTTAAGAGAATTCCCCTTTTTCATCTTCAAGAGTAGGCTAGAGAGAGAAAATACTCTTCCTTCTCTCTAGGTTCCTTTTATTTTTTCTCTTTATTTTTTGTTTGCCAAAAAGTGTTGACTCAAATGAAATACTTGGGTTCAATGCTTAGGGAGTAGTTAATTAACTTGGAGATTATATTTCCATTCACTTATTAATGTCATTTTTGTGAGAGTTTTTTAAGCTACCTATTTCTATATGTTTTGTGATCATTATGTTGGTTTGTTCTTCATATTCTTGTGAATTGCATGAGTGTCACACTAAGTTAGCACACACCGTAGTATACTTTCACGTTGATGCAATTTTGATACCCCCGGGGAAGTAAACCTAGATGCACCCTGGGTAACGATGTGTTTTAATCCACGTGGTTGTGTGCACGTAACTTGTTCTTATTAACGTTACAATCGACCATGAACTAGTATGTTGGCAAGTTGGTCCGAAGGATTACGGGTAGAGATAGCTAAAGTTGCAAACTATAATTATCTTTTTGATCCAAGAGCCATCGATAAGATCCTACTTTCTTTGCCTCTGTAGGCCTAAGAGTAGAGCGTTTGTAGTGTTCTTCCAGGGACTTAATTGCATGGGGGAGAATCAGACCTGCACAATGAGCCATTTCCATTGTTTCACTATCCTAGTTGCAGAGGCGAGGCCGATGCAAGATTATTTACGCGCAACCTTTTGTGACAGATAGGGGGAAATTTTGACCATCATCTGCAGTATGTGTCACAAACACTATAATAGGTTCATAGTTCTTGATGTGATGAAATCAAGGATCTAAATGATATTAATCATGTTACGCAAATATTCCCCAAGTTATAGTTTTATAGTTTGTTCGTATAATCAATTGCATGCTAGTAGTTTTAGTAAAATCCCCTAATGCTTATTTTAGCACCACTAATTATTCCTAACACGTGGTCGGATTGACGACCCGATCATGGTTATGTACAATTGATTATTAGGTGCCTACCATCTCTGTGGACAACCCCGGTACTTCCCAGCATCTACCAATCTTGTTTGTATAGTAGTGGGAATGGGAACAACAATACAAATATCTATCTATGATCACAGGCTTCCTTGATTTAGTAGATCTCCCGTGATTTACTATCGGTACCGGGAGGAGGCGGGTCAAATTTTGATTCCGCTATTGGGGATGTTAGTTTAACAGTCTAGTAGTTAACTTCTATAGAATGTTAGTTGATTTGTTAGTGTTTTATTTTTTTATTATTTTTGTTCATTTTTTCTATTGAGCTTTCTTGCTGGTATCCGGTTACTTCTAACCCTTTTGCTAGTGTTGTATTTAGTTTGCTACTATTTTAATCCTTGTTTATGGTACACACCCGTACAACTAACTTGGAAGTTTTACATTATCTAAGGGAATACACAGGTGGTAGGCGACGAAGGAGATCTAGACTGGGAATTCCATATGAACCAATTTGTGTACTTGTAGAGAACAAAGAAATGGTGGAAGATAACCACACTTTGAGGGAGTTGATGGTCCCTAACTTGTGGAATCAATTCCTTTGCATCGTCTTCCCACCCTTGCCACCCGATATTACTTTTGAGTTTAAGAGTGACATGATCCAGTGTTTGCCCACTTTCCATGGAATTTCCACTGGGAGTCTCGGAGGAAGATTACAATTTGAGGTCATTTCCCTTCGTACTTAGTACGCATAAATATTTGTTGTAATATTCTCCACCCGGTTTCATCACTTCCTGGAAGGACGTGAAACACTAATTCCTCAAGAAACACTTTCCAGCTTCAAAGTCTGCAGGGTTGAAGAAGCAGCTCTCCAATAAAGGACTAAGATTGATGTTTATTTGGGAATACTAACCTTAGAGGATGACATGTAAGGGTATGTTTTTCTATTTACAAATCTAAGCATGATTAACCTAATCCCTCTATTATGTGTAAAGGCATAACCTTAATTATGTGAAGAATTTACTCTACATGAGAACTCTGGCATGATAGAAAATTATGTTTGCCTTTGTAACGCTCTTGATAATAGTGATGAGGATAGTTTAGTTGATGAGTATTTTGATAACTATGAGAGTGAGGAAAGGAAACCTAACTTGCTCTTCAATTTTGATAATCATGTAGATGAGACTATTACTTTCCATGATGTTAGTGATGATTTATCTATCTTGGATTGCTTTTCGATGCTCACTAATATGTAGCGGTTAGTGGAGAGTGGCAAGGACGTTAAAAACCCTTGACCACCTTTTCTTAAAACATCAAGGAATAAGAGTGGCTAAGGACTCGACATTGGCTAGGAACAGATACTCACTTTCTTTGGCGAACAAAGTGCTCAAAGGTAAGGATGGCACCTTGTGGAGACCTCTTCACAAGGATGTAATCGTGGGCGGACTTGCTGATGGTGACCACAGAGACCCAATGGTAACATCTTTCAATTATAATGCATGAAAAAGAAATAAGTTGTGAGGACGACAATAAAAATACGGTGCTCATTCTTGCTTTGCTTTTGATATCCTTTAGTAAATAGATTTTGCATGTCTTAGTGTCTTACAAAGGATTTTTAGATGAAACTCTTTTTGATTGATGAATTTGAGTTTGATTCATGTTCATTTTGGTTGGAAGGATATAGGGCTTGTTAGGTGACAGTTTCTTCGAAAAAGGGAGGAAAAAGGAAAGAATGACACTATTCACAAGGTAACCTTGTGCAAGTCACGCTTGCATGCGGGGTGCTTCATTCCAACCCTTGTTTACAAGAGGGTGGCCTCATGTCATGCACAATCCAGCATGAGGCTACCATGTGTCAGGCCTCGTGTGGCTCGGATTTTTGGTAAAAATGCAGATTTGCAAAAATTTGAATTTTAACCCAAAACATGAAAATTTTGGCCCACTAATTCAGCAAAACCTTTGTTTCCTTCAAATGTGGGTGTAAATAGTACACCAACACCTCCTCATGCATAAATAGATTGGTAATTTTGTCCCTTTGATTCTCTAATTTCAAAAATGTCATCCTTATCTCATTTGTATCTTCTTTCTAAATCACCTTCTTTGCTGAAAATAATAATCCATAGTATATTACCCCACCCATAGGAATCACTTAGCTCATTGAAATCTCTCAAAAACACTCATGCTCACTCCCTCTTGGTGAAATTTGAAAATTAGAGCATTTTTTCTCAAAAATTAGCATTTTTACTTTTTCTTGTGTGGATTCCTCATCTCTTGGCATTAAAATCTGGGTAATCCTTTGAGCTACATGTTTACTTGATTTATTTAGCATGATGATTATGTGATGATGGGGTTTGAAACTCGAAAAGAAATGTTGAAATGTTTTGAGGAAATTTTTGAGCTATGTGAATGATTTTGTGTTGAACTAAGTCTGGGGAGCGGAGCATTGTACTCATTCTTTGATGATATGATCTTCATTTTCCATGGAGGTTTAGAAGGAATAATTATTAATTTCATGATCTTCTTGATGAGATATTATGATTTTCCATGAATTATTGTTTAGGGAGCATGTTTTTTTGAATGAATAACCTTTATGTTGAGATAACATGATTTGGAATGTTTTGGCTATTTATAAATAAGTGTAATTATTGACTGATACATGATGAATGCCTTTGAATATTTTTTTCTTTACCACTTTATACTTGTTATGATAGGATGGCTCCAAAAAGGAATAGGCTAGAAAAAGGAACAACTTCCCGGGGCAACAAAGGGAAGAAACCGACCAAGGTTGGGAGAAAAGAGCCAGAGAGTTCCCTTCCTCCTAACCCCGCTTGTGTTGTTGTTGAGCTTATGGGGTTATCCACCGTTTCCACGAGTGCGGCTTAGAGATGGAAGTACTTGAGATACTCGAAGTAAACCATATTGGAGATGAACCGGGAAGCTTAAACAGTGTCCCGGTTCGGATGTCCAAGTTTTTCTGGCAATGACTCTGGAGGGGAATTTCTAACCCAACATGGTTGTATATTTTATGTAGGAATGCATTTCCATAGGAAGAAATAATGGTAGAAATATATCTATATGTGGAATGGTCGGACTTTTAGCCCAACACTTGGGCTATCTGGTTCCTTCTCCATTCGCCTTGGCAATTTTTGGGTCATTCAAGAACACAGTACACAATAGACAAGCTGGCGAGAGTGTCTATGGTAACTATCACGACCTTAAAAACTCACTTTGTATAGTTGTATGATGGCTCCTCGGTGTGCAATTTCATGATTCTCCCCCAGCCAGAGCGTACAACAATCGACTAAGATACACTGTTGGACAACCTCTTCCTGGAGCCTGATCTGAAGTTTGAAAAGGATTTCTACAAAATCCCATCAAACCCGGATATATACATTGAGGAGGATGACAATGAGACTCCATTTATTGTACCGCCTAGCAGCACTCAGCTACTTGCAGTTGTCCTTGACCAATTTCCTATATTCCTGGAATATCTTGCAAGCTCTACATGACTTATGAAGAACATTGGTCATTCGGTGGGCAGAATGAGCATATAATTGGAAGAATTTGGGAGTAGCCTAAGCTCTATAGAGGGTACCATGCATGTTTTGGGGTCTAGTTTGAAGTCCATCGAGATGAAAATGAAGGAAGAGTTCACCATTGCGGATGAGAGAATGGATGTCCAAACGAAACCATTAAGCAATTGATCGAGAGATTCCACATATCAAGGCTCGATGGTTTTCTGGATGTCATTCCTACTTTACTCCTTCCCACTTATAGTTCTTATTATTTCATTTAATTGGGGACAATGCCAAGTTCAATTGTGGGGGAGGGAGTAGTGAAACACTTAGGAGTTTTTATCTCAGGATTCCTCTGTGTTTTTGGTGTTGTTTTGTTTGGTGGTTTTAGAGAGTTTGATAGAGTTTTTGGTGGTGTGAACTTTAGGGTACTATCGCTTTGTTTTTGTTGGAGAATGTTTTGGGAAAATACTTTTTAGTGGTGTACTTTTTTGTTTTCCATGATCTTTTTAGTACGAAGCCCAAAATTGGGGCATTTTGTGCTACACAATTGTTTTTTGAAAAATTTGAAAAAAAATACCTGGTTATGTTGGAAACCCTAAAGGGCAACTTAGGAAAAAATGGGTAGAAAGGTCTGATAGGTCGAAGGACCTAGGTAAAAAGGAGAGGCTAGGCCCAGCTAGTTTGGGAAACTTAAGCAAAAGCCAGGTGGAAAAAGGTGAGAGGTGAGCTCAACATATGTGAAAACTAGGATGAAAATCTGAAAGGGCCCCTAGTCAAAATGAGATAAATTGAGAGAATTTTGAAAATCTTTTGGCCATTTTTGGAGGTTTCTTCATCGACATCTTTGGACAATCACTTGTGGTTTATTCATCAACATCTTTTGGATTGTCTTCAGTGGTTTCTTCAGATTAGTAAGCTAGTTTAGAAATTATCATTTTACTTAGCCTTTTTCTACCTTTTATTTTATGTACTATTGGTGGATTTATTATCTTTTGGGAGAGTGAGTGTTGTGAGATTCTTACAATCTTTGGGGGAACTATTGTAGCATAGGAATAATTTAAGTGTATCGGTTAACTTCTCTTTGCATGCTCCATTTTTCGTATACTCGAGGACGGGTAAAGATTTAATTTTGGAGGAATTGATGTGCACCTTTATGTATGCGTTAACCAATGCATTTGAACCATTTATTATCATCTTTTGTTTCGTTGATTTCTAGTTATAGTTAGGTTTAGACAACAAAGAGTTTAGATTGCCATTATTGGTTTTCTTGTCCCAATTCTGAGTTTTGTAGACTTAATTGAAACTATTGGACACTTTGTATTCACGGGCACCTAGATCTTCCTTTGTGATCTTATTAGTAGGTTGCTCGTGGTACTTTTTTGTTACCTTTTTTGTAGAAGGCCATCCGCTAGGGTGGT
>JAULKJ010128959.1:0-15064 GCA_032355405.1 Rubia balearica | reverse complement strand
GAAAACTTTCTTCTCTTCTTCCTCATTCTTCCCCAACCCGATTTCTTAAGCTCAAACCCTAGTTTTTCCCTCTTTTTTATCTTTTTTCATCTTAGCTAGTATGGTTAATTTTTTGTTGTTAATTAGTATGATTATGTGTAGCTAAACTATATCATGGGAGCAACTGATATAACTTCCAAGCCCATGACTTGAGAAGTGGTAAGGAGGTTGGCGAATCCCCGGATGATGAAATTGTCGAAACTAAACCTGTGGTGGTTGAAGTGTTGGAAAAGGAAGTTGATGAAGAAGCCGAGAAAGTCACCAATGAAAAAGTGAGGAAGGGAAAAGATAAGGAAGAGGAGATTACTATTGAAGCATCGACCGCAATTTCCGCACCTTCATCCTCTCCTCTCAAGAAGGAAAATATGGTGGAAAAGCCTCCATATGAACCAGAACAACCTTTTCTGGAGGCTTTGAGGCACTATGAGGAGGAAAGAATCGTTGGTTTTCAAAACTAAGGGTACTATAAAGAGTTCTATCAAGAGAATAGAGTTGATGGTTTTCAAGGGCAAGAAGCTCAAGAATGGTATTCGTACCACAATTCTGACAATCCATAGTGGAGTGGTAATCCAGATATGTGGTATGAAAATGAGCCAGAAAACCAACCCTACGAGCAATATAGTTTTCCCACACCACCTTCCAACATACTCCAAAACTAATCCCAATAATAAGGTTATAGTTTGGCTAATGCGGAGATCATGGATACATTAGCAAACTTGACCAATTTAGCCAAGATTAATGAGGAATGTGAAGCTTAAACTTCCTCAAGACTCGAGGCTTTGGAGGGGCATGTGAGAAAAATGATGTAAGTGGTGATCCGAATGGAAACTCGTTATTCCGAAGATACATCATCCCAAGTCGAACTCGAAGATGTGGTGAGTGAGGTCACCTTGACAAATGAGTTTGAGTTCGAAAATGATGAGGAGTCGGTGGTTGAATGCAAAGAAGTTGGAGA
This sequence comes from Rubia balearica, assembly GCA_032355405.1. Classification (NCBI taxonomy): domain Eukaryota; kingdom Viridiplantae; phylum Streptophyta; class Magnoliopsida; order Gentianales; family Rubiaceae; genus Rubia; species Rubia balearica. The sequence goes on along the minus strand of JAULKJ010128959.1, from coordinate 14,070 downwards.
AGAGGTGATTGTGCTACATCCATTGCCATCATCACTCCAACCCCTACCTAGTGAACCAACTCCACCATTTTCGAAAGTTTTGAAGGAGGTAAGAGAGAAGCCAAAAGACTATACCAATCCTCCTAACTACCCAACTCCTTTAAAACCAACTCCACCTCAACAAGAATTTCCTCTTGAAAGTTTTGTAACCCCACCTCTCTAATTTTGGATACTCATGGTGAAGGGGTTCAAACCTTCACCATATGGATAACATTAGGGTTGTGCCGATGACCTTAAACATACTGAGCTAAGTCACGCCGACGACGTAAATAAATTTGGCTCTTATTTTGGTTTTTATCATTTTATTATTATTATTTTGTTTGATATTTTCACTGTGTGATTCCATGATTTTGTAGCAAAGATCAAGTGCATTGCATTGGATAAAATGAAGGAATGATAGCCTTAGGAACCTCAATCAAATTCTTGTTAACCTCATAGTCACTGGAATCTACATTTGCAGTACCGGACTGCATTCCTGAACCAACTTCAAATAACATGAAAAGCAATATCATAAAAAAATGTAACATAAAATGCCACATGAAAAGTAAAAAAACTTACTGGAAACAAGATCACATTCATCTACAACCCTATGAGCTACCATATTCGTCCTCATGCTGGACAGAGGAGTAACTTTTTGAACTGCTCCATGCTTATGAAAACTTTACGAGGATCCACAACAACATGTTCCACTGCAATAAAAACAACAAAATCAACGAAGCATTAAATTAAACAAATAATGAAGTAAATAACAACAAAAAACAGTACCCTCGCCATTAGTAGTTGAAGGACCTTCAGCAGGTGGTACCTCAACGGAAGCTAGTGGTACATCAAAAGCAGAAAATACAGTCAGTGGAAGCACAACTACTGGAACCTCGATTACTGGAACCTCAACTGAAGTTGATGGCACATCAGTGGGAACAAGAACAGGTGGTAACTTAGCAGGAGCAATTGGTACCTCAACAGAAGCTGGTGGAACTTCGGAAGCAGGAACTACAGCCGGTGGAACCACAATAGGACATGGTGGAAACTCAACTACTGGAACCTCAACTGGTGCTGGTGGTATATCAGCAGGAACCGGTGGAACCTCAATAGGAATAGATGGTACCTCAGCAGAACTAGGTGGAATGTTATCAGAATCACGTACTAACATCTGAACAACTAGAGCATCAACGTTTTCGAAACCAGCCACAGTCAAGCCTGGAAAAACACAACAAAACAATAGAAAAAAAAGCATCACCAAATAAATATGAAAACTGAAAAACACAAAAATTAACAAACAGAAAAAAGTAACATAAAAGAAGAGAAACTGTAACATGAAATATGAATCCTAACCATCCTTGTCACCATCCTTGTCACGAGTAGTAAGCAAAAATTCATTTTCATTTTCATTCTCAGAAACATCATCATGAACCTTATCAACCTCAACACCAACATTTGAGTCTGTACAAAAAACAAAAGATACCATCAACAAAGTTTAAAAAATAACATCAACAAAACAAAAATACAAAATCAAACACTTACAACCAGCATTCAAACTTGATGCAACATCTAGCAATTCTTTCAAATCAGAACCTTCGTGTTTACAAATTCTCTCCATATTCCGAGCCTTCATAATTCTTGACATCAAACACACAATTTCTTTAGAACTTCTTCTCCTACCACCAGCTACCTTTCTCTTCGGTTGCTTACGTACAACTAGAACATACTCCTCAATATGTACAGGATTTGACTAGTATAAGGTAAATTCAATTTACCTATATGACTTTGCATTGTGGCAATCTGTGTACGTGTGTCTGTAGAACGTCGAGGTCGAACAATATGTGGCTCAGAAGGTGCCGTTAAAAAAACAAAAACCATATGGTAAAACTCAATAAGCTTGGCATAAACCTTAGCAGGTAAAAAAAATGTCAAACTATTAAAAATGAAACTAATCAAAATGTCTCCAAGAAACACACCTCAACATATTAAACATGAACCTCAAAGCTAAATGCACATAAATCAAACCTCAAATTAATATAATGAACCACGACGAACATCAATATATCTAGCATGAATCTCAGCAGCTACACATAAAATGTCAAACTTTGAAGGGCAAACCTTATTAAAAGTTTACTGGAAACCACAACTCAACATATCATACATAAACCTCAAAACTAAATTCACATAAATCAACATCAGATGAAAAAACACCAATAAATTTAGCATGAATCTCATATCTACACATAAAATGTCAAACAGTAAAGAACCTCAAAGTTAAATTAACATAAATCAATCATCACATGAAAAATATCAATAAATATAGCATGAACCTCGGAAACTACAAAAAAATGTCAAACCGTAAAGATAAAACCTCATCAAAAGGTAACCAAATTTAACACCTCAACATGTTAGACATGAACCTCAACGATAAAATCACATAAATCAATCCTCAATTAGTTACAATTAACCATAGATTACAAAACTCAATAGACTTGGTATAAACCTCAACATATCTAATACTAAATCATGATGATCAATATCAACACATGAATGTCAAACACTGAAGGAAAAACCTCTTCAATAAAATCACGAAAATGCACACCTCGACATGCAAAACATAAACCTCAAAATTGCATTGTTACAAACATGAACCTTGAATAATTACAAATGGACCTCTTCAGACCTCATCATATCATTAAAACTGCAATTCAACAATGACAGAATTACACAGAAACAGCAAATACATATGAAATTGAACCTGAAACATGTTCCAGGCGAATTTCGATGGAGAAACCTCATTACGCTTCGTGCGGACAACAATCTTCAACAAAAAACGAACAAAACAACAGTTAGGGAAAAAATGCACAATTGAACCGAGAATCAAACAATGGAAAAAAAGAAAAAGAAATTGAAGGAACTTAGTGAATATCCGGCAAAATGCAGAAAACACAATAATGTCCGACGAAAATTAACGATTACCAGTGATTTATGGCAATTTCCGGCGGTTACTGTGTGTTTTCGTGAAATTGAAAATGAGTGAAATAAATGAAATTCAAAATCTGAATTTAATATACATACCAACAAAATCCCTGAAATTGCGCAACAAACCCTCCACTTTGTCAGCCTATTTTAAAAAGAACCTCACCCTAATTTAAACTACCATTAATTGCATAAAAAACCCTGTCTAAAGTTTAGGCTGCTTAAAACAAGACTTTGTGTGAGAGATTATTATGTCTTGGGGGCTAGGGTAGTCTAGGAATAAAATGTGGGTGTTTTGGGGAAAATCTTTGAATGCTATTGTGCGCTTAGATCTATGCTTGTTCTTTTTTACTTGAGTACGGGTAAAAGTTTAAATGTGTGGGATTTGTGAGACGTCAAATGCAAATATTTCCTAAGGCATTTAACATATCTTATTGTATCTTTTGTGTGGTAGATTGCTAGATTTAGGTGAGTTTACATTACAACGGGTTTAGATGACTGTTTGTGATTTTCATATCTAAAATCCCTTATTTGTAGCATTCTTTATATCTAATGGATTTTATGTCCCTAAGAGCGTCTAGATTTTTTTTTGAGCTTTTACTTGTAGATTGCTCATAGACACTTCAGACTATTTAGAAGGTCATTTGCAAGAATGATAGTATATAGTAGAAGTCCATTCTCAAGGATGGTACTATACTGAAGGCCACGAGTCAAACATGTGGCAGTAAATGGAAGCGACAAAGAAAAGGATTCAAATCCGGAAAAAATGAAGACTGGCACAGCCTTGTAGCTTTTAACGACCCGTGACATACCAAGTGTAAAGAAGGCTAAGTCCATGTGCGGGCTGTGTGTTTTTTCACGGGTTGCGCGCTCAGACGGTCGAGAAGATCTCTCAATTACATGGGTTGCACTCTTTTGAACGAGTCGCGCGCTCAGTATGCTCGCAAGGACCTCTTGTCCACGACACACGTGTTTTTCACGGGCCGTGCGGCTCTGGTTGTGCCCTATTGCGGGGGTCCGTACTGACGCTGCTGGAGTTTCCTAACTTTGGGCTTTTCTAAGGCTCAATTCCACCTACTATATAAGCAATCATTAGTCTAATAGGGTACATGTTTGGTTATTATTTCTAGATCTAAGAGTAGGTAGGAAAAGGGAGGTTCTCTCCCCTCTTCATTTTTTTCTAGTTTTGCCTATGATATTGAATTCTATGTTTAATTTGGATTCAATGTATCTAGAGTAGTTTTTTTTTTGGGAAATATTTGTATTTATGACTTGATGTAAAATTTGTGAGATTCTTATATTTCCCTATCTTTATGTCCCGTGAATATTTGTGCTTGATTTATACTTTACATTCTTGTAAGATTTATACCATGTCATGTTTTATGATGCATCCATATATTCATACGTAGTATAATATCGTGCTAGATTTATAATGCTATATTGGGAGTGTTAGGTTAGATCTAGTTTCGAGAGTACCGGAGAGATAAGTGCATTCATGCTATCTTGAGAGTACCGTCCCGATCGATAGACCATACTTCTATTTGGCCAGTTGTGTAATAGACTGCATGTTAGGGGCGCTAGACTATAATTCTATCAAAGTTCCTTCGAGCGCTTTCCTTGATTACGGAGGCGGTGTGGTGACTTTTAAGTGGAGCCGAATTTTTGTATGACAAACATTGGAAATTCCCAACTATCTCCACACTGTGTGACATAGGCATGGGTTAGGTTTATATGTCTTACATGCGATTGAATCGAGAATAAAAGTCATCAATCGGTCATGTTACGAAAATATCCCCAAGGCTAGTTAATTGTAGTTAATTCTCTTTGTTTGCATGCTCATTAGTTGTTAGACAAAACCCCCAAATCATATGTTTAAGGCACTAGCTATTCCCAACACACAATCGGGGTGACGCCCGATTGTGGGTTGTATGTAGTTAATTTTCAAATTTTAGAATCTTGTTGGACGACCCTAGACTTTCCACTAACTACTCTATAGTGGTTAGTAGTGAGCACGAGAGCAACTTACAAATTTCTATCATTATGAAACACTCGCGGGTAATTTGGTAAAAAAGAACGACCTTACGAGTGTGGATCACTCGTTTACGGATTTTTCAAACCCTATTGCCGATGCCAGTAAGAGATGAGGGATTTGCAAATTGGGAAAGGGGAAAGGATTTTTTGGGAGTGGTGGTGGTTGGCGTCAAAGAGATGGAGTGGATTTTTAATGGGTAGTTGGAATCAATTTTAATCGCTTGATTTAATGAAAAGAAGAAGTCTTCATTTGTGCATTTACAGCAACTTAGAGTAAATCCAATTGGTTTCTCCATTTTTGAGCTGTACAGTAGTTTTTCACAATTGTTGCAATGTATTGTTCCGGTGATTTACTCTATATATTTCCTTTAAAAAGTATATTCCGTTATTTTTTCTATAAATTAATTTTTATTACTTTCCTAATATTTATCAAGTTATAAAAGTGTCCCAGTTACAGGTTTAACTTGACGGTTAATTTATTTAATCATAAAACAAATATATTTAATTAATAAAATATAAATTTCACCAATAACTTTCTAGAAAAGTAAATTACGTTAGATTATTATAACACAATATTTCAAAAAAAAAACTTCCTTTTAAAGTAAATACAAAGAAAATTAAAAAAAATGAAAAGTTAGTTAATAAAAAATACTTGATCAGTATCTCACTATATATGAAATATAATTATTTTGCTTATATTATAAAATTATAAAAAAGAGATAAGATAAAAATAAAATTAATCTTTAAAAAAATTTAATATAAAAATAATTCATTTATTTATTTGAACATTTATATGATTCAACAAACACAAAGTATTGTTTTACGCAGACTAAACTTTAGGTCAGACTTTATTGTGCAATTATAAGAAGTTTTATTTGGGATGGGGTTTTTTAAAAAAATATGCTGATAAATTTAGGGACCAACTATGCATTTATAAAAAACAATAAATACCACAAAAATATCTGATTTTCAATATTCTTTTCGATCGGAAATCTGTAACCACTGCCAACCGTCGCCAACCGCCGCCTTTCCATCACCTAACACAACTATTCCACCACATAATACAACCGCTCTTCCGCTGTGATTCTGCCTTCAGTTCCACGATTATCAATATCGAAGATTCACTGAAGCTGAGCTATTGAGATCGACGTTTCCTTCTGATCACGGTGCTTCGACAAGGTGAACGATGATGCCTGAGTTGAGCTCTGGAAATTGACACCGGTGATGCCTCTGGATTCGATGAAGACGGAATTTCAATCAATAACAGCGGTAGTTTGATTGACGATGACGATGCTTCGATCGGGGACGACGGTACTTTGATCAGCGACAACAATGCTTCGATGGGCGACGATGACGGTTCGATTGGTGACGACGGTGGTGAAGTCGATGGTGGAGGCGCAGAGCCATTGCGACGACGTCAGAGGAGCGCTGCAACGACGAGAGAGCAAAATGCGATGAAGAGAAAGACGCGTCAGATGCATGCGCCTGAAGGAAGAAGATGAAGCGCTTGCATCTCACACACTGTCGGAGGTGACGATGGCGATGGACGGCCATGGCGGTGGCGGAGCTGAGTTTCGATGTCTACGAGGTGATGTTTTAATTTTGTGTTTTTTTAAGACTTATTGTGGTATATTATTTGTTTGAATGACTTATGGTAATCAAATATTGTTTGGTCCAACGATTAATTCTCTTGTTGTTGAGGTTAGAGGTCTCAGGTTCGAAGCTCACTATGATATTTTATTTTGAAGAATTTATATTCTTGATGCCTATGCTCAGGTTGAATATTATTTGACTGAGTCTCTGCTTAAAAAGAGTATTTGGTGTTGTGGTTATTGCTTTACACATTGATGTTAGTGACCCAAATTCAAATCTCACCAGTTTTTTTGAATTTTTTTTATTGTTGAGGTACTGTAGTTTTTTGTTGAGGTATTGTAGCTCTTATGTTGATATTTTTCATTATTCGGGTGAGATTTAATTGATATGCGTTGATGTTTTGTAATTTTTTGGGGTGATTTGGATATATTGATATTTTTCATTTTCCGGCTAAGGTTTTGGTAATATGAGTTGATGTTTGTAGTTTCTTTTTTCTCATGTTGATGTTTTTCATTTTCCGAATGAGTTCAGGTGTTAGGAGTTGATGTTTGTAGTTTTTTATGATATAGGTTAATATTTGTAGTTTTTAAAAAAAACATTATTGACGTTTTGCGATTTTTTGAGTGAATAATTTATACTCTTGAGGTACCATAGTTCTTTTGTTGATGGTTTCAGTTTTTTTCCTCATGTTGATGTTTTTATTTTTCAGGTGAGTTTTCATTGATATGAGTCTATGTTTTGTAATTTTTTTGGGTTATATGGGTTGATATTTTTTGTTTTTTTTATTCTCTCATGTTGATATTTTTTATTTTCTCGGTGCGTTCTAGGTGATACGAGTTGATGTTTATAATTTTGGGTGACATAGGTTGATTTTTTAGTGTGTTTTTTCTTATCTTGATATTTTTCATTTCTTGGGTGAATTTTAGGTGATAGGAATTGATGTTTTTAGCTTTGATATTGTTGTTTTTTGTAGTTTTTTTAAAATTGATAATTGAATCTTTGTTGATGTTTTTCTGCTTTTTTATGATTTTTAGTTGATGTTTTGTTAGTTGTGTCGACGTTTTTTAATATATTTTTAAAAACTACTTTTTGCTACTTTATTTGTTTTTCAATATATTTTTGCTACAATTTTTTAGTCTGTATTTTATCATTTTTCGTTGATATTTTGCTTTTTTTTGCTGATGTTTATAGTTTCCAGTTTGATGATCATATTAATTATTTGCAATTTTAAAAAAAAATTGAAGTTTTTTGAATTTTTTTGCAGGCTGCAGATGGCGGAAAAATGATAACCGCCTTTGATCCTAGTCATTCAAAGGCGGTTCCTGGAACCTTCATTGATCGCAGAGGATCAAAGACTTGACCAGAGAAGTCACTCCAAAAGTGACTTCTCTGGTCCAAAGAAACCGCCATTAATAGACCGGGTTTACACTAGTGAGTAAACATTAAAAAAATAAGAGAGACTCTAATTAGTTCCTCGTGCTCCTTTTGATGATCCATAGAGGTAGAAGGTTCCACAAAATTGTCACTAGGAGGGGTGTTATTCACACTCTCTAAAGAAAGCCTCCTAGCCCTTTTCAAGTTTAACTCTAACTTGGGGTTGTAGTGTAGGAGGATTTTGTGAAGAGGATCGACCACGAACCATACACCAAGAACTCGAACAATACGTCTCCAAGCCGAACAAAGATTAAATAAAAACCAAATAAAATCAAACTAACAAATGTTCACAACTAGCACATATTCACACATAATATGCCCAAACACTTAAAAATACACACCTCTTCCTCGGTAGAGGTGCCAAAATTTAGGAGGTCATTGTTGTACCTCTCAAAATACAATTTATAAGCCTTAATTACTTCCTAACCACAACTAAGTAGATAATGGAAAGTTGGGTCATCTACGAAGAAGAGAGATTTTCCTAAGGGTTTACACATTAAAGGGTAAATACTAGACTAAATATAGAGATACATATATAGATTAAAGCATGTAAAGAAGGGGGGTGGTTGGTTTTCTAAGTTATAAATTTTAATAATGTGGTTTCTTTTCCCAAGGTTGAATTACACCTATAAAAAGGACTATTTTCATACCATTCTCTTCGTTGTGGATGTATGTTGTTTCTTTGTGTTAAGTGTTTTGAGAAGTAGCTACGAGTGTTTTTGTGTTTGTATGTTTATGTTTCATTGGGGATTATTCCCACGGGACTGTAGTTTGTGGTGTTCTGGGGGTATATGGGTTTGCTTGGGATACTATAATTATTCTCTATTTATGATCCGCACTTTGCGAGGTCGTTAATAACACCGACATGTTCACAGGAGAGCATTTACTAACCTGCGGAGCGCTAAGATGAAAAGATAGATATTTATATGTTGCTCCCGTACTCACTACCAATTACTTAAGACTAGCTAGTGGCAAGTCCAAGGTTTTCTGTAGAGTGCTAGAATTCAAAAGTTAACTATACAAGACTCACAATCGGGCATCACTCTGATTGTGTGTCGGGAATAGCTAATGTCACTAACATGGGTTTTGGAGGGTTTTGTCTAAAAACTACTAATCGTGCAAAATAAGAGAACAGACTATGTTAAGCTAGCCTTGAGGATATTTTCGTAACATGACCAGTAAATGACTTTTATTCTAAATTCTACTACATACACAAACCTATCTCAATTTCTAGAGACAGAATTCTAGAAACGGAGAATTCTCCTCTTCCTTCCTGCCTACCAAGAAAATAAGATCTCCATTATGCCTACTTCTTAAACCCTAGGAGACTAAAGGTTCCTTACATAAGAGAAGATAAATGGGCCTCTAAAGGCCCTAGTTAGGAAGAAACCCTAATGAAACCCTAGTGAAACTCTAAGGCCGCCAATAGTGCAGCGTCGCCAGGGGAAAAAGTACGCGGGCCACAGATTGGGTTGCTCCCTAGATGTACTGAGCACATGGACCACGCAAAAGCACGCAGGTTGTGGACCGGAGTTGAAATCTTCTTATTTTGAGCGCGCAGTCGCTTAATACCTCGCGGGCCGCGAATTGTAGACCTCATTCTTCAACTTCTTGGCACACTGGTCGTTCAAAAGCACATGACTCACACGGGAGCTTAGTCGGCTCAGCACTTGAATTGGCACGGGCTTAGCACAGGCCATGCCAATCTTTGACTCTTCAAAAACTTGCTTTTTTTTCCTTCAATCGTGTTTGCGCCGCTATGGATGAATCACTGATCCAATTTGGGGGTTTTTTAATCAATTTTATAGCGCCTAAGAAGAAGAATCCAATGGTACCACCTTGGAATTCTAGTTCTTCTCGGATTGTTCCCAGAACTTTGTAGAACTCTCGGATTACAATTTATCTGCTTCTTCATCTTCTTTCTTCGACCCTTTTATCGTCTACCACATTTTGACACATGACCTTTATTAATATACCATCCTTGAGAATGTCCTTTTACAATTTACTACCATTATAGCAAATGACATTTACTAAACTACTCCTAAGTGCTTACGAGCTATCTACAAATAAGCTCACAAAATAGAATCTACATGCTCGTAAGGACATAGAATTCACTAGATCTAAATAAGCTACAAAATGAGGGATTTAGAGAAGAAAACCAAAAATGGCCATCTAAATCCCTTGTAATGTAAACCTACTTAAACCTAGAAATCAACCATACAAAAACTACTAAAAGATGTGCTAAAAGCATTAGGAAACACATATTTCTAGGTGCATGTCAGTTTAGGTTTGGCATCTCACCAGTTATGTGATGACTTGTTGTGTATGAGTAATTTGAAGGAATTACTCAATTTGATGGAAGTGCAAGTCTATATTACATCCCTTGTAGGATTTTTGAGAATCTCCATGCTTGCCGTAAGATTTATTTTTATTATTGAAAGTGTTTTTCTTTCCAATGTTTCATTAAATGGCTGTGTTTTATGATCGTGGATAGCATCGATGAGTGAGCTGTGAAGGAAAGTGGAGGAAGATGTCAAAACATCATTCATGAGGCCCAATTGTATGGAGCAAAGAAAAACTAACGAGAGGTGGAAGCCCATGCATGTTTCGGCTAAAGTCAACAGAAGAAGATGGGCAATCCTGGTTTCTAAAGTTTACTGACTGGGTTACAGGGTGGTAGGATAGGCACACTGGCAGGGCAATTTATCATTGCTCGTTAGTGTGCTCTCCCTACTCGATGAAGAGGATTGTGCTCTTCATGAGGCACTTCAGGGAATGGAGGAGGCATAGTGGGAGAATGTGCAACCATTATTTAGTTGCTTTCCTTGGGGCCTTAATGGCATGACTAGCATACAACTAGACACTTAAGTAGCTATTTATCTGTGGAATGTAATTGCAAATAATGTGTTGTAATTATTCTTAGGGGAATTTTCATAGTTTAGGCAAGTAATTTTGTTGGAATCCTTTGTTTTTGTATAGATCTAGGATTAATAAAAAATTTATTAATCTTGCAATAACTTCTCTTGTTACCTAGCAATAATGTTGTTTTCATGATGGTATTGTATCTCCGATTGCTAAATTTGTTCTTTTATAGCCAACACGTCTCATTGCGCTATTCCTACACCGATGTTTCTTCATGAGGTTTTAATTGTTTTGCGTTGTTTCAACTGCTTACATTTTTCTTTTAATCTAATTAGTTTACTCAAGCGTGATCATACCAGGTCTCCCAAATACAATTATTTATCTATCTATTCTTGAATTAGTGCACCTAGTTTCGTGTCTAAGCGACCCTTAAGGCCTTATGGCCTTGTTATGTAGATTGGGTTTGGCGATTCCTTTGCATATACGTATATGTGTGTAAAACTAGTTTTGACATGGAATTGTACCTTTGCTATGAGTTTGCCTTGGCGTCATGAACTTGTAATCATGCATACATATCGTTGCTCCAAGCTTCCCTGGCTTGTTGGGTTGGTTTGATGATTGTTGTTTAGGTGGTGTATTCGGCATTGGCTCCGGCCTTTCCAGGGGATTATAAAAACCCAAAAAATGGTTTGGTTTGATGCTTGCTGTTCGGTCAGTGTCTTCAGACTATAGTTTGGAAACCTTTTCACGCCAGCAAAAGGCTCGGATTAAGACTAACAACTCTCACCTTAACAACGTATATTTACTATTTAGATTCCAGTTCAGTGCACCATTAACGTGACAAATATTGAGATAGACAGGGGAAAGAAGCTAATTTTTCTGCTTTTTGGCTAGAGAAAAAAAAATTATGGCTACAAACATCACTATACCAACTTTCAGGGCGTGCTTCGTACCATGAATAGCATAGGGGAGGTTTACATTAGATTTGAAGTCATATATAAGCAAATTTTCATCCACATACCAATAATAGGCTCTAAGAGTTGCAGTGTTATGATGTTTCAGCTTCCCAATTGCCTCCACTTATGTTTGAAATTCCTTAAAACTTTGAGAACTGCCTTTGCCAAGTCTCATTCACCGCTAAAACAAGCCTATCTTCAAGCACATGCTAATATTGATCTTTACTATCCAGGGAAATGAAATCATGCAACACAAACAAGATTAACCTTTCAAAACACAAAACAGAATCCCTTAAATGAATTTTGTACTCTTAACTGCATATTAATGAACCAGAAAAACCCCTAATCAGAAAAATTCAAAATTTCATAGCATACGTATTGATCTCCCTTTTCCAAAATAATACTGATATACACCTCCAATAGCCATGCGAAATCCGAAGCTAAGACAATATTTTAAGTCTTGCTATCTAAGTAAAGGACAGTTGGCAGGGGAAGAGAGATAATTTCGCTAATAGCGACACCTCGCCTAGATCAAGCCATCCTAGGTGAACCTAGAAGAAGATAAGGTCCTTACCTATAACTTCACCACTAAAGCCATGATCTAATAACATGTTGTTGGACATATTGATTATATCATGTGAAAATTAAATAATAAAATTGAACGAGCAATTTACATATGCAAGAATAATAAACATTTATTAATTATTCAGGGATACAATCAGAAAGCTTAAATTACGAGTAACTAAAGCATATGTGCGATATATTAACAATAAATAAATCAAGTTTCAAGCAAAACAAAATGATGGAGTCATGAGTTAAACTCGTTGCCCTTGAAACGAATGAGTCCCGTCGTGGACAACATTCCCTGGGATAAAACCATCAAAGGTAACAATTAACATGTAAGTGTTACCTCGGATTCACGCAAGACCCGAAGGATTATCACCTCAACAGAGCAACGGATGGGAACTTCGAGAGAGATAGAAAGAAGACTCAAGTTTAGAATATGGAGAGACTTGAGAAATGGTACGAGTTTCATGAATGGTTTAGAGGCTCTATTTATACTGCTCTACGACACCCTAATCATGGAAACGTGATATTCTGATTTTCTGTAATTAGAGAAAAATATCCTTCAATCACCAACTCATCGAATTCGAGACCATTGTAAGAATACTTGAATTAAATCTGCTGGAAATGGAAGAAATATTTGCACAATATTTTTCAACGTATTAAACATGGTAAACTGCATATTCATTTCAGAAAAGATATCACACAAAATATGGAATCTTTTCATTCTTATCTCTTAAGAATTACACAAGCAATTTCATTTATACTGCGCGGTTGGGCCTTCTAGAGACCTCCACGCAGTCCGTACGTGTTTTAGACAGTCCAGAGAAAAATTAATCAAGGCCAATTTCCGCTCAATGTTTCTCTTTTAAGTGTGACATTTCGAACGAGCCATATCTCATTCACCCTGGATCCGTTTTGAGAGTTTAAATAGTCAATTTTATAGTAATCGCGGAGGAGAACCTAAAAATGACATCCACCGATCCTAAATATGTTCGGGTCCCAAAAGTTGACGAATTTCAACCTTTTAACCATCATTTTCCAACAATCCCTCACATGAATAGATATTGATGTAAGAATCAGAACAATCACGTCAGACATGGAGTTTGACTTGGTGATAGATTCATTTCGACGGCATAGATGTTTCATAGGATAAATAGGTGTCACCCTTTGAACTTTCCCTTGAGAGAGTACACTTAGCCCACTGGTTAGGAAGTAGCCGCGATGTCCTTGAACTTCCCCTACCGCTTGTGCGAACGACAATGCACTTCCCACAGACATCTTTCCTAGCCCTTGTGCTTTCCTCGGTTGTGTCCATTAATCAGGCCATTGCACATACCTAGTTCTATAAGGTTTATAAAGAATTTCATCCCAATAATTCCCTTTCGAAGCGGCCACACATAGGCGATTCTTGGCGTAAGAACAGTTTTGTAAACTATTGCGCTCTTTCAAGTACTACACACTTGATGCCTTAAATTATTAAAAGCAATTTAATGCTTAACCTCCATTCACATCACTGTTTCTTCATCATAGGAATAAGACAGGAGGTATTAAAGCCCCACAGTGATCGCGATGGGTCTTTGCAGTTTAGTTGTCCCTTTGAACCTAGATCTTGGGATCTCCAGTCACATAG
>JAULKJ010128751.1:0-15070 GCA_032355405.1 Rubia balearica | reverse complement strand
AATTGGTTTTAAGATGGAATTTCAAGATACCTTGATATTTAACAACATCCGATAGGCATGGAAACAAATCCCATGTATGCTAGCCACAAGAGCTGCTATATCATCATCCATAGCAGAAACCCAAGAAGGATCCTAAAGAGCTATGCAGTAATCAGTGAGTTCCGACAGAGCAAGTAGTGCAGCAAGAAGACCGTGAACGACGATATCTGAATAGTCTTGACACTGAATAACCCCAGTCATTGACCTATTAGTCATCTGATGGGTACTAGTCCGAGAATGAGAAGCCGGGGAAGTGGAGTCAGTTAAGGGTGTGAAGATGGTTCAGCCAAACTTGCCGGAGAAGACATGACCATGGTAGTCGGGCTGATCGGCGGTAAGGCAGGCGAAGCTGGCTAGCCGGAACGATCAGAATCTGTCAAACATATGGAGCAAGGTGTCGGGGAAGAATAAATAACTGAAGGTAATAAAGGAGCATAATCACCATCAGGATCAAGAAAAGCATAAACATCCAAAGTCGATAGAGAAGAACCAGTCGTCGAGGCTGTGGAGAAGGCAAAGGGAAAATAACTCTCGTCGAATAGAGCACGGTTAGATATATAGATCTTTTCAGCTGAAGAATAAAGGCACCAAAAACCTTTAAAATGTCAGTTATAGCTAAAAAAAACACAAGGAATATAATTGGGAGACAGCTTGTGATCGACTAAAGGACGAACAAATAGAAATACTCGACAACCAAAAGGATGGAAGTTCAAGTAAATAGGATCTCACTAGTAAAGAAGTCCATAAGGAGAGACACCCTGTAAAAAATGGAGTAGGTAATCGGGATGGTATAAACTGCAGTAACGAATGCATCATCCCATTTGGAGAACGCAAGATGCGAATGGAAAAGCATCGTGAGGCCCATTTTGGCAACGTGTCTGTATTTGCGTTCCGTTCATCTTTTATCTCCGAAGTATATAGACACGACACCTGGTGATGAATACCTTTCGAGACAAAACGAGGTCGTAGGCGTGTGTTCAGGAATTCCGTACCACCATCACTCTGAAAATTCTTAATTTTGGACGAAAATTGATTCTCGACAAGTGCCTCAAATACCAAATAGGTGTCAACAAAATCTGACTTTTGTTGAAGTGGAAAAAACCAAGTAAAGTGGGAAAAATCATCCACAAATGAGGCATAATAAGTAAAACCATACTTGGGTAAAACCGAGGAGGGACCCCACAAATCACAATGTACTAAGTCAAGTGTGTGCGCAACACGTTTAGGATTCTCAACAAAAGGGAACGCTACTGGTCTTGATGCTGGTGCAGAATGACCCTAAAAATTCTTCAAAAATGCCTCTTGGTTTTTGGCACGAGACAAAACATCAGCATAAAGGGGCGTGGGGAAGAATTTATCAACGGGGCAGAGAAATTTTTGAACTCAAGACCAAGAGCAATTAAAAATCAAATAATTTGATCATCATTTGTAACTGGGGAACCCATAACAGATAGCTGCTCAAAAAATTCCTTAAATTTGAGATGGATTTCATGAACTTTACCAGTCTTACATATACCATGGGCATCGACAAGAAGTCGGAGAATGGTTGAGGTTCTACTATTCTGGAAAATGGAAAAAATATTATCCTAGATCTCCTTTGAGGTTAAACCGTTTGAAATCTTGGGGAGAGTTTCAGCTGTAAGTGAAGAGAACAGAAGACTGCACACCAGTTGATCCTGATCAATCCATTGATTGTATCAGCTTTCGCCTTCTGATACGCAATATGCGGATCAACCTTGACGGCACTAGAAGGGGTAGTCACCACCCCGGCAAAGGAGAGGGAGGAGGAGTCGGCCGACGGCGGAGAAGAGAGTGGCGGACATGGGTTGGAGCCATCAACGAAGCCAAAGAGCCGTTGAGGTTTGAGAACGTAATCAGTTTGATGTTTCCAGAGAAGATAATTAGAAGAAGCAAACTTTATCTGCATCATGTGAAGCAGAGTGTTGCAGGAGATTTTTTTCATCGACCATTTGGAAAGTGAGAGGACAACGGGAATTGTGTCAGGAAATTTTGGAAAAAGAAGGGAGGGGTGTAAGGAAGTTTGGTGCCGGAAAAAGGAAGAAGAATGTAGCAGCCAAACAATATTTTTTGGGATTAAGGTTTCTGGATCAGAACTTGCACTGATACCATGATAGAATGTATTTTCCGTAAAGATGAATGTATTATTGCTCAGAATAAATAGAGTATTAAAAAAATACTAGTAATAATATAACTCTAATCTAGTTATTAAATTCTATCCATATCTAATCAGTTACTTGATTGATTCTAATCAGTTATTCGATTGATTCGAACAAAAGTTGTGGGAAAGTTGTTTACGACATTCAGGTTAATCTCCAGAATTTTTTTTTTGTAGGGGATTTTATATGTGGAGAGATGAGAGACAAATGAAAGAATGAAAAGGTAAATATTTAATTAAGTTAAAATTTAAAAAAAAAACTAGGATGAATTCAATTGAAATTTGAATTTGACACATGTCAATTTTTCATTTGACTCTCACCTCCTCACATATAAATCTCCTATATGAAAAATTATGTATTAAATCTCTAATCATTTTATCTCCTCACATATAAATCCCCTACATGAAAAAATATGTATTAAACCAAAGCTTTGAGAGATGGGAGGGAGGAGTATAAGCTTAAATATAATAATATTTCGAATTATTTCAACATCACTCTTAGTAATTCTCCACATTATATTACGACATTCTTTATTATATACTACAACGCAGAAGACAAACAAACTTAAATATAATAATATGTCGAATTATTTCAACATCACTCTTAGTAATTCTTACGTGTATATTATATTAATGTTTTCTTGTGTCCAAAAACTTGATATAACGAACTCCGTTGATTAGTACACGTGGACGGTGGATCTAGGAGGGAGAAGTATAAGCTTTGGGAGATCGAAGGTATTCTCTGTACAAGGTTGGAGGATAACGAGGAGGATTATTGGATTCATCGACCAACGCTTTGGCTGGTTCAACAATGGCGTCCGGCAACGGATTCACGAAGACGGCGATGCTCGTTCTTGTTTCCTTCGTATTCACCGCCAGTGGCGGAGCCACATGAGAGCAAGGTAGGGCAATTGCCCTACCTTTTTTTAAAAAAACATAGATTTTTAATTTTTTTTAGTTTATTAATATATTATTTTTTATTAATGCCCCAGTATTTTTTAAAACTTAAGACCCATTGCACCCTTATATTTTCAAAATGTTAGCACAAACTTCTAGGATGGAGGCAAGAAATTTATTTTGGTGGGATTTTGACCCACCAAATTAAATTTCCTGGCTCCGCCCCTGGAGGGAGGAGCAGTTGAGGGAACAGTAGAGAAAAGGGTGAGCGTTTATGGGATGAGGTGGGAGAGGGAGGGAACAGGCGGAGCAGTGGGTGGCGAGAAAAGAGCGATGGAGGCAGAAGGCCATCGGTGGCAGTGGAGGTGTAAGGTCATCCCCCATGCCTGCATCCTCCACTCCTCTCGTCTCCATTTTCGTCGTTTTCTCAAACTATCGAAATGCACGAAGAGTCATTCAAATTTCGGTGGTTCAACTTTTTTTCTGCAATTAGTCCTGTCGGTTTATAACTCGCTTGTTTTGATTAAATAACAATTGATGATCAATCTGATAGGGTTGTTTGATAAAATGAATTATGAATTACATACTAATTGTCAGTGGCGGAACTAGACCAAAACTTAAGGAGGGACGGATCCTGGGTGAGGTGGAGTTTAGCACTTCCAACATTAATTTTACCTGGGCAGATAAAAAATACATGTATATCTAACCCCTTCATTCACTGGAGGTTGGGGGCACCGGCTCGCCCCCTAATTCCGCCAGTGCTAATTGCACCTGGCTGTTCGATAAAATGAATTATCAATTACAAATCGATGCAACTGGTCATGAATTTCACGAAAAAGCGAGTTAATATCAGTAAAAGCGATGTTACGTTTTTTATTGAATATTTAATCTGCAATAGTACATATAATCATTATAATTGATATATAATTTAAATATCCTTACAATAGATTAGTTATTGCTAGAAGATAGTTGAGTTGGATGTCAACTCCACTTGCTATAATCGTGATAGTTGTTTAACGTTTTTCCCAACACCTACGAATAATTATTAATTTTTAAAAGAAAAATGTCATCACTAATTTGATGTCCTTGTCACTCATATACTGGAATGTGTATTAATTTAGAGTGCTTAACCTTTCAATGGCATTGGATTTTGCTTCTACCGTCCTCTCTTATCCCATGCGCACTCACTGAGTGGACATTTAAATGAATGGGATTTTGGCAAAAAGGTTGAAAGAATACTGCTGGAGAAAATTGTCATTTGATTGAATGCATTATCCAAGTGCGGAAGTCTTGCAGTATTTCTTGTGGTGTGCTGCGACGCTAAACGATTGAAATTGACAGGGTTTGAAAAAACAAGTCTGAATTTTTACAATGAGGATTTACGCATCAAAATGATCAATGCAATCCAGAAACAATGAGGTCAATATGGCCACTATTGTTTCACTTGTAGCGAGGCTTCAATACGCTGTATCAGTTGGTCGGCCCTGAGAGCACCCTCCTGCAAACATGCAACAGAGAGATTCTACTTTGTGAGCATCAATGACAAACAATATTCAACAATAACTACAGTGTCGTAACTCTGCAGAACATGCAAAATTTTCAAGAGCTCTGCTCTCTTCTGCAGGGAGCATAAACAGACCAGGCAAGGAAAACCATTTGGAAGGTATCCAATGAATGCATTCATTCAGACAATGAGAATCAATGCATCTTTTCTTATGCTGTCATACAGACCAGTAAAAGACAACAAATGACCAAAGCAAAATGCCCTCACTTACAAAGCGATCGTGTGGTTTTCCATCTTTAAACAAGATGAACGTAGGGAGTGCCTCAATCCTGTACTTGTCTGCAATACTAGGATACTTCTCGGTATCAATTTTCACCACCTGAATCTTATCTTTCAAGGAAGCACCAACTTCATTGAGAATGGGTGCCATTAACTGACAAGGACCACACCTGCAAGAATGCCTCCTCATTGCTGTGAGTAAACTATATGCAAGCCAACCTCATTGCTGTGATGGATTACATCCCAACATATGACTTACTTACCAGGTTGCATAAAAATCGACCAACACTGGTTTGTCGGTAGTTTCTAGCAAGTCATCAAAACTGTTAAAGGATTGCTTCTTGGCCTCCACCTGATTGACAAATGGATTCAAATATTTACCAACTGATACTCAACCATTCTTGTTTAGCAGACTAGAATTAGAGACAACACAACTCGTTTTCGCATAAAACAATAAGAGAACAAGAAACTACTGCATCAAACGTGAATTCATAGGGAAAAATTGTCCAGAGCTAAATTAAGTTAACAGATTAGTCTAACACACACGCAACATATCCAAACGCCACCTAGGCACCAACCAAAAGCCAATAAGTTTACTGCTGTAAAGTCTTGAAGACATACATGATCGTCAGCAAAGCAAGGAACACTACCACCATACCCCATCGTGAAGAAGCTAATGATAAGACTAAATATCAGAAGCTACTCCATAAAAATGTAAACATCTTCTAGTTCTTAATTACTGTGGTAGACATGTCAAAGTAAGACATCAGTAGCAGGTCATCAGACGTTATCATCAATCAAACTATCCTTTCTTTAACACTACATTATTTCATATGTTCCTCCTCAATTATTTTTTGTGTTATCTTTACAAGTTCAGTTGTGAGAATATAAGTTAATCAGTTTGAAAGTTAATTAGCAATGCGAAAAATAAGAGATACCTCATTAAACTGATAACTAGCACTGTAGAAGAAATATGAGATACTTTGAGACATATTTTTCACACTTCCTCTATACCAAATATTACGTTCACATACTTTTTTCAGTCCTCAATTTCAATATGCACACTTGATCATAAATGGTGTAAAAATAAATAATAATTTAATATTTAGAATTTATATAGTGCGACCGGATGACAAAATTTTATAGCGAGAGGGAGAGAGTATTATAAACGTTCATCACATTGCAAATATCAACTATTTCAACAGCCGGCAGACAGAACCCGAAGAACCCAATAACAAAAGACTGTAAGAATGTAAGAAAGTAAGTCCTCGTACCACCATAGGAAGGGTTCTGGACTGCGGGGCGGACAATACGGCGCGGTTTTTGATACCAAAACGGCGTAGTTCTCCCGGGAACTGCAAAGAAGACAAGTTTAGAAGCTTGGGGGAGTTGGAAGACAAAGCAACTGGGTCCCACGCCGAGTTGAGTGAGCAAAAAGTGGCCGCCGATGACGAAATCGCCATTTTCAGGAGCCCAAAGAGTGCGGAGAAAGGGAGATGACAACTGTTAGATTTAGGAATGCCCGCTGCGTGCTGTCGTTTTGTACGTTTGTTCAGATGGATTTTGAGCACTTGATTTTTCTAACTCTTGAACATGTGTATGGGTGATTTTTTAATTTTAAAAAATCGTACTAGAAATTGAAAACGCCATAGTGTTGGGTTTTAGATCGAGTTTTAATTAAAAAATCGATTTCTAGTTTCTTGTGTGGGAACCGATCAAGAAATCGGTCCCTTGACACAAGCCGCTGACACCCTCACATGGCAGGGTCCATCCGCTTCAGCCCATCATCTTTGACCCATGAGTGGGAAACGTGTTGGTCATTTAGTGCTCCACGGGTCCCACTCAATGGAAACCTTTATTTTTATTTTTATTTTAAAAAATTTGTATGATTAATTTTTAAACAAGAAAATTATTTTAAAATTCCGTAGTTTTTTTTTAAAATATGGAAAAATATTTGTTCACAAAATATTAAATAATTAATGAAAAAATGAAATATAATTTTAAAAATAAAAATATATTATTAAATTTCACATTAAACTTATTTTGAGTGGGCATATTTAATTAAATTAAATCTTAATGGTAAAATTAATGAGTATGATAGATAAAAACAAGTGGGGTTTATGAATAGTATAAAGTGGTTTTACCATTGTGGAGAAGAAAAATAGTGGTTTCGTAAAGTTAGGTGGAAGAGAGAGAATGGAAAAAATAATATATTTAATTGGTAAGAAACCGGTAGCGGTTTCTACCATTCTACCACTGGTCTGAGAGAGAACTTCCGTGTGGGGTGGAAGCGTGCTTTGGACCTGTAGGCGTCGAGGTTTTTGCTGAGCGATGTCACGCTTTCTATGGTTCTTCCTAGCTCCCAAATTGTTAGTTAAATCACCCCAACACACCCATGTTGGGATTATTTGAAACTGAGTTAAGTTTGTTCAGGTTAAAATGAATTTATTGGTGTTGAGTTGAGTTTTTGGATGGTAAAATTCAGCTTATTTTTTGCATTTTTTAAAAAAAAAGTACGAAAAAATAGTCGGGAGAGACATGACACCGTGCGAAACTGGTTGTATTGAATTAGGAGAGCCGAAAATTGAACTTCTATGTGGATCATCGGTTCTTTTTTGTGTTGATGTCCAAAGGTCATGCATCGTGGGTGAGGTTCACTTCCCATATTTCCTGAGTAACTACCAAGCATTTAAATCGTTTAGCATGTTTATGTTGGTTAAGACTTAATGTGCCACGAAATGGGTTGAGTGAGAAAACTTTCTGTAAGCGGCGCACATTATTTCCGGTTTTTGAGGCAGTAATTATTACCCTCGATCTGAGTAGTTCCTTAGGTATATAAATATTTCCTTTTTGCGAAACCAATTTCACTTTCCACAACAACCTTCTAAGTCATCGTTTCAAGCGTAGAATCTTCCTCGTCTTCAAATTCTTTTTGAGACTTCTTTTAGAAAATTTCTAGCCAAGTAACTTATCTCTCTCTTCAATATTTTTCATTCTAACAGTGTTGAAATCCTCTGGTACTGTGTTATCCTTTCCTAAGGATGTGTGCAAGCCTGATTCGCACTTGGGGTCGCTAATAAATCATAGAAATCTAATAACAAGCAGG
This sequence comes from Rubia balearica, assembly GCA_032355405.1. NCBI lineage: Eukaryota > Viridiplantae > Streptophyta > Magnoliopsida > Gentianales > Rubiaceae > Rubia > Rubia balearica. Next base: position 7,069 of record JAULKJ010128751.1, on the reverse strand, counting down.
GACCTTCACAAAGATAAGATATGTAAGTTACTCTCGTACTCACTACTAAATTACGAAAGGGGTAAATAGTGTCAAGTTTGGGGTCGTCCACAGAGATGCTAGAAATTTAAAAGTTAACTACGCAGAACTCAAAATCGGGTCATCAATCGGATGCATGTCAGGAGAATAGTCAATGTTGCAAACAAGGTTCATGGGGTTATCTATCAACTACAAAACATGCAACAGTAAGAGAATAAACTATATAAAACTAACACTTGGGGATATTAGTGTTACATGATTGGTAAGATATTTTGATCCAAAATTCTATCAAATACAAGACGTATAAACTCATCCTAATACTTATGTCACATAGTGTGGTCGATAATTAACACTTCCCTTTGTCTGTCACTCAAAGGTGCTCACGTCTTAGCCTATCGACACTGCCTCCGTAATTAGGAAAGTGCGTCAAGCGGCCCGGTCGTTATGCGCTCCTCTTCCCGTAAATAATTACATCCTAAGGACTCCACTATGAATGATTCTCCCTAGGCCTATAGAGGAAAAGAGATTGGTATCTCACGATGACTCTAGGGTTGCAATGACAAAGGTCGAATTACGCTAACCGTAGTTGCTACTAGCTATCATGTCCTCACGTATCGAGCTACCATTTTCCAGTTCACACTAGCGTACGGTCATCGGAACGGTGCTCACTACCCACATCCATAAACCCACACGGTCGGGGACTCTCACTCCCACTATTATTCTCGCGACACTCCCAATGGGACAACAATAGTAGGACCATACATGAAAAATGGACTAAGGTGCATGCCAACATGGGATATCAATCATACATTTAACAAGAATGTAAGGAACAAGTCAAGCATAATATTCATAAGCATTAAAAGATAGGAGGATTTTAGAATCTCACAAAATAACTACCAATTAATGAATACAAATTTAAAAACAATCAATTCATGAATACAAATTTAAATCCCTGAGAAAATATAATTCCCTAAGCATTGAACCCAATCTTTCCATTGGATTCAATTCCCTTGGGAAAAACTAGGAAGATTAAACTAAGAGAAAAGGGTTATTCCCTTTCTCTCTCTATCTACTCTTAGGAAAAACTAGGAGAATGAAAAATAAAATTATCCAGACTTAAGCCCTAATAGAAATAGGTCCCTTTCTATTGTATATAGGAATTAGGCTTTAAAGAGGCCCAAAAAGGGCAAGAAAACCCTAGCTGGCCGCCAGCACGGACCATGCAATAGCAAACGGTCTGTGTGGCACGACCGTACAATAGGAGACGGGTCGCCGGATGGCTGCGTGTCTTCGGTCTTCTGAGCGCACGGCCTGTGCGTTTCCTTGCAGGTCACCAACTGGGAACATCTTTTTGGCATCTGAACTGCACGACACGTTTGATTACTCACGGGGCATCGACTGGGAGCTTGTTTCCACCTTCTGAGTTGCACAACGCGTGCAATACCTCGCGGGGCACTGGTTGGGAGTTGATTTCTTAGCAACTGATGGAACGGTCGTGCAAAACATCACGAGATGTGGGATGGTCTTAGGATCTTCATCTTCAAAGGGCACGACAAGGCCTGTGGTTCAGACTTAGCCACATGAGGTGTTTGCACTACACGGGTCGTACAGTTACCTACGACACATGCCTTTACTTGTCACTATCCAATTGGCTGGCATGGCTCGGGAAATACAACACGGTCATGCTAGTCTTCGGCTTTTTTTAATCTTCGAATCCTTTCTCATCCTGGCAAAATTCCATCTACTTTCACATTTTGATTTGTTCCCTTTTGTTTACTACCATCCTTGCGAATGGCCTTCTACTATCTACTGCCATCCTTGCGAATGGTCTTCTACAATAATACCAAAGTTCTTATGAGCAATCTACAAATAAGCTCACAAAATAGAAACTAGACTCTCGTAGGGACATAACATCCATTAGCTCTAAATAAATCTACAAACTAAGTATTTAGACAAGAAAACCAATCATGGCTATCTAAACCCCTTGTAACCCAACCAAACCGAGCAATTAATCAACCAAAACATACTACCAAATATGCTAATGCATTGGTTAACACATACTTTTAGGTGCATATCAAAGCCCTATCAACAAAGTGAATCCAGTGGGGATGGTGTTTCTGCCTCTGTCAACCCTCTTTTCTCTAAGAAATATAAAAATCTTTAAAAATGGGGCATAGAGCATGAGCGCAGTATAGACCACGCCAATAGGAATTCAGTTATCACGTCAGAGCATGAGGTTGCTCTGACGATTTTATTCGTTGTTCATCTGAAGGGGGTTACTCATTTCCACAAAAAGTTTGAATTGCTTTACTGGCACTGGATTAAACTTGCCGGAAACTTCTGTTAGGTAGGTCAATCATTTATAAGCACCACCTTGATTATGACAATTTCCCTTTCCCAAACATGCTTCTCTATCTTCTAGAATTTTATAATATTAATATCTATCAACTTCATCCCAATTTGATGCATCGTCACCCTAACTACAAGATGGTTTTTACCTTTTCCTTAAGTTTTATTTCTATTTTATTATTTTAGCAAATTTCCTAGCTATTTGAATTTAAGTTAGATTAAGTAATTTTCTAGTTGTGTTTAGAATTGGTTAGCAAATTCCTATTCCTAGTTTGTTTTATAAGTAATTTATTTCCTTCTTTGTAAGGGCTGTTTGAAAGTTAATAAGAAAACGAGATTCGCATCTCTCTTTTCCTTGTTTCATTCATTATGATTCATCAATCAAGAAGTAGGTCCTAAAAAAATTCTATGTTTCATAGTTGAGCTAAATTCAAGCTCGTAGATTGTGCAAGGTTGATATCAGAGCTAAAATATCCTCAATGATGCCTCGTCCTTGCCACGATCCACAACCAACGGAAGTTGAAGTCACTCAGAAAACCTTACACGTGTGCAAGAACATATGCAAGAACTCACAATGGCAATGCAAGATCTCAAAACTTAGCATTTCCACCTTCCCATCCAGCGAATAATAATGAAAAACCTAAAGATCGAACTGACGGTGACAATACTTTTGCAGGTAAGTTTGAGAATCTGAGTGCAAAACATGATAATGATTGGCAGTGGAAACAAGGATTCTAATTCAAACTCCCTGAGTTCCATGGCAGTCAAATAGTGGAAAAACTACTCAATTAGATTATCACGGTCAAAGAGGTACTTGAATTAAAACATGTCCCTTTGAATCATTATGTTTTCGTTATCTCTATGCTATTCTGGAGTTGATTTGCAACTTGATAGACCCAACTCAAGGCAAAACGTACTCGTATGGGAAAATCTAAAATCACGGCATGGGATAAGTTGAAGGGGTAAGCTTCGGCAAAATGTTTTTTCCCTACAAATAAAACCAACTCATGTTCCAACGGTTGCAAAACCAAAAGCCATAATCATGTTTTGTTGAGGAATACTCTAACGATTATTTTATTGCTTCTTACTCATGTTGATCTTCTCGACTTGAATCTATAAATAATGGCTCATTTTGTTGGTGGTCTTCATCGGTAGATTCAGCATACTCTCAATTTTTTTAATCAACTCTCGATCTCGGAAGAACATCAACAAGATCTCACCATCGAAGCTCGAACCAAGGGTTACTTTTCCCCTTTTGAGTGTCTCGTGACCTCTACACTCCGCACCGTCTTCTACTTGATGGATGTGCGTCATCTACTTTTTTGACATCCTTGGATGTATGATCGCAAAATACAACACGATGTCTTCCTTAACACCTACAATTTTTGTTTTAACAATCGGCACTTCACTTTGTAACCATCCTTAACGGTAAAACAACTAGTCCCATATAATCCTATTTTGGTCTTACAATGAGCCCCTTTCAAAGCCACTATGCATGATGAAGGTGTTGTGTTGATTCTTATTCCAACTACGAGATCACCCGAACTGCCTAAACTAATGCCAGATGTGTTTGTGGACTTGCTTTGTGAGTTTACTGATGTTTTCCCCGAATATTTATTGTTGAGTCTTCCTCCACTTCGTGACATTCAGCATTGCATTGACTTGGTTCTTGATGTAACTCTTCCTAATCGTTCGCATTACCTGATGAGCCCTAGTGAACACAAAGAGATCCAGAAGCAAGTAGAAGACTTGGTATCCAAAGGTTTCTTGCGCCAAAGCCTTAGCCCATGTGTGGTTCCAGCTTTTCTTAATCCTAAGAAATATGGTTCTTGGTGAATGTGTGTTGATAGTCGTGCTATTTATAATTCATGATACGTATCACTTTCCCATTCCCCTCCTAGACCTTCTTGATCACATTGGTATGACCTATGTGTTCTCTAAGCTAGATTTCAAAAGTGGTTACTATCCAGATCCGCATGCGACCTAGTGACAAGTGGAAAACAACGTTTATAATGCATAAGGACATTTTTGAGTGGCTTGTTATACCTTTCGAGTTATCTAATGCACCTAGCACATTTATGCGGGTCATGAATCAGGCTCTTCATTCATTTATTGGCATGTTTGAGGTTGTTTACTTCAATGGTATTCTAATTTTCAGCGTAGCTTTAGCAAAGCATCTACAAATTTATCAAAGGTTTTACTTGTTTTGTGTCGTGACCAGGTTTATACAACACTCTAGAGGTTGTGTCAGAGAATGGTTTGGAGGTTGATCCTAGAAAAGTGTCAGCTATTTAGTTTTGGCCTCCACCGGGGACTTTGATATAACTAGAATCTTTCATCATTTACATCCTTTTATCAACTTTTTCTACAACATTTTAGTATTCTTGTCCCATCAAAAATAGTATACGGCGTGAAGGAGGTTTGTTTAGACCCTTGAGGCAGCCCTTGCGTTGGATATCATCCAACATAAGATGAGTTTTTCTCCGATTTTGGCTCTGCATGAATTTTCTCGTGTCTTTGAGTTGCATTATGGTGCTTCCAAGATGCTTCTTAGTGCGGTCCTAAGCAAACAAAAATATCCCATCGCTTTATTTAGTGGGAAGCTAGATGGTGTGTGCTCACAATATAGTATGTATGCCATTGAGTTCTATGTGGTAGTTCAAAATGTTAAGCATTGGTGCCATCATCTCTTTCATAAAGAGTTTGTTCTTTTTATAGACCATGATGCACTCAAATATATTAGTAGCCAAGATAACATGTTGTCTCACCATGTGGCCTGGGTTTCTTACTTATAACATTTCACCTTAGTCATTAAACACATATCTGGGGTTTACAATTGTCTGGATGATTCCTTAAGGCATTTGAATTATGAAATTGGAGCACATAATGAAAGTGCAGTCGGATCACTAATCATTCATTGGTTAATCTCTTGCATCGTTTGGTTGGTGACGATATCAAGACTTAGGATTCTAAATTTCATCAGGCTAAGTTTGCACATAATCATGCACTCAATCGTAGTTTGGATTTCAGTCCGTTTCAGGTTGTTTACGGGTTGCTTCCTCAAGGTCCAGTGGATCTCTCTTCTCTTTCAGATCGTACTCATCTTCATACGGGCAGGGGAAGAACCATGAATTTCATATAGGGGGGCCAAAACTATATAGTTTTTTTCCAAATCGATCATTAAAATAATAAATATAATAGCTTATTTCTTTGAAATGATAAAAAATTCATATACTAAAGACAAACTAGTGCTAAAGAAAATACAAAGCTGATACTTTTGAAATGGTAGACCTTCTCATTTTTATTTAGTTGTGCTTTCTTCTCTTTGACATATAAAAAGTATTGATGATCGAATCAATATTAAATATCTCTGCAATACCCTTTCTTATATAGATCAACAAATAAATATTAAAGGTAAAATTAGATAAAAATGATTCTATTTCTTGTTAGACTCTACAATTAAAATTCAAAGAATCCTAATATTTTTAACTACTTTCTTCACCACTCTACATATTTTATGCTCTAAATTTTTATTTTATTTGGGGGGGGGACCACGGTCTTTTTATCGCGTACATAAATACACCAAACACAGGAAGAATACCAAATACCAATAGTGAAAAAAAGTTGGCGAGGACCAGACACACTCTGGTCCCCCCATGTTCCGCCCTTGATAAGGGGTGCTATTAATTTATTGAAGAAATTCACAAGATTCATGAACAGGTTGTTTCGAATTTAGAATCTACTCCATCAAATATGCGACTGATATTCATCGAAACACGCAATCGACGATATTATCAATCAATTAGAGCTATACACGAGAACTAAAAAGGTACCAGACATCACCGTTTTGTATAGCGAAGATGTATCGGAAACAAAACCAACCAATGATTATAATACTCGGGTGAAAACCTCCCCATAAATCCACAACGAGCATATTTACCCACAAAGGTCTCACTATACTGCGTCACATACTCAGAGGTCATACAAACATCCACAATATTCACATCGCTCCTACACACATTATCAAAGACAAAATTACCTCTTCTCGATCCTGCAATATATAAGGCTCTTGTGGGCTTATGGTACATATGGGGCCAAACATTGGGCCCAACATATACAGGGCATAACAAAGTACCAATAGAAGTGAGCTGCAAACACTAATCCTTAACTCTATTATGCATACGATACATGCCATCAGTGTCCAACCACGACAATCTAAATAGCTAACACTCATCTTACATATGAAAGAACATTAGCTATGATGACCACTATAAAGACAATGACCAACACGTCCTGCGGTGTGGGTAACACACAATTGTAGGACTAGGGAGCCATAAATAGGTAAGAGATTAGGAAACAAGGTAAGTAAGATTTAGCAGAAAAGGTTTATAGACATTTATCTTATATTAACTTTAGCATCAGAGTCCTTACCCCGAATACATTTTGGGAGATTCTTGTAGGAAAAAATAAATCTATTACCAGGCCCCAAAGAGAGTTGTTATCGCCAGTCTAATATATCATATAAAAATAATATGAGTTGTCCCTTGAGCCTTCTTTAGTTTCAAACGAAGTTGATCGCACTACTGGAAGAATCTATGTCAATCGACATGCTCGTTTTGACAAGACATGCTTTCCATTTGCACCATCCATTCCTTCGGCGATCGGTTCTCCACCTTCAGTGTTAGATATTTCTGCATTTGTT
>JAULKJ010128645.1:0-15075 GCA_032355405.1 Rubia balearica | reverse complement strand
TTCCCTTTGAGGAAATCAGATTATTAGGGTTTGGGGAGGCTAATAAATATCCCCCCACCAATGGAGGTTTAAAAAAAACGAGATATTGTGTGACTTCATCAACCATTCTAATACATATCATGTGACGTTGCAGGCTATTCGTGAACGTTATTTACTTTGTTTCAATATATTAGCCTAGGTAAAAAATTATTATTTATCTCAATTTTTTTTATCGAGGTAATGATAGGATTGAACTGTGTAGATAAACTAAAAAAGTTCAACTCTTAGCAAAGGAAAAAGGAATACGAGGGACAACGTCTACCAATTGGTTTAAAAATTATTTGTCTGAGATACAGTAGGCAATTAGACTAAAATCCTCACCTTTGTGAGGAGACCGGTTTTTTAGGAGGAAAATAAAGATGATAGTGTTTTTATAACCCCACCTATTTGACATAGGTGTCAATATAATATTTCAATGTTTGAAGTGTCAATATAACCCTAGATAATCAGTGTAAGTGTCAAAACTTATAGGAATGTGTTAACATAACCCTATAAGTTTTAGCAATATGCTGATATAACTCTATCAGTTTTCATAATGTAATAATATAACCCTACATGTACGGCGACGGTGCCAAAATTGAGGTTTGAGTGTTATATTAACACTTAAATTAACAAGTTAGGATTATTTTTACACTAAAATTTATCTAAAAATTATATTAATATTTACTGAATTAGGTAGGATTATATTGACACTTTACCCGCAAATAAAATCCAAAGTCAAAAATTGAGAATGAAGGCGGCCTTATAGTAATGCGTAATTTGCTGCAGTTGGCTCCCTTTAATTCTGTAAGGTCGTTTTCCGTCAACATATAAGAATAAAGACTAGTAATGATAGTCCTATTTGATCAAACAGACTTCGGCTTTGGTGCCTTGATCGTTGGAGCAATACTCTTATCCATTTAACTAACGTTTCGTCTTGTTACGCCCGGTTAATTTATTATACTCCCTATGTCCCATTATAGTACATAATTGTGAAAGTATATTTAACCGTTAATATATTTAATTACATATAATAGCTGCAAATAAAAAATTATATTTAAAAATCACTTATTATGATGAAAATAACAATATCACGTATGATAATATTTTTATTTATATCTATTTAAATATATAATCAAAATTTAACTGCCAAATACTAAGTATGGCAATAATGTGTATTTGACTGTGTATATATTAAAAATATAGAGTTCATTTCTTGAAAGATATTTTTTATATAAATTATGGAAATACTAAGGTTTAAACTGAACATTAGAAGAAATAAAGATAAAATTATTGGGTTGTATAAATCGGGTCATAAACTTATAACTACTGCACGTTGCATAATAAAATTTTAATATTGCAACTAAAATCTTTTATCTTTTTAATTGTCTAATTAAACCCCATCATTACATAAGTCTATGAAAAGACGGATTTTCCCAATATTTTGCCAAAAATATAATATAAAAGTACAATTTTTAATTTTTTTAATTTTAGTGGTTAATTTAACAAATACAGTGTATACGTGAAAAAATAGAGTGAAATGTCTATAATTTAAGAATAGACTATCTGTTAGCAGACCTACTCATCATAAAATATCTATAATAGCTATTAAAAGGAGAAAATTATAAAATATGTGTCACTACTACAAACTAAATCTAATGTAACACTTTGAAGTGTTACTTTAGGCGCTAATAATACTAAATTGAACCTATTGCAACACTTGTACAAGTATTACCTAAGGTGATTTTGAATTAAATCTAACGTAACACTTTTCAACATTTAGATAACACTTTTAAAATGTTTAATTAACAATTTATAACCTATTATAATATTTTCAATAAATATTGTAAAAAAAAATGTTACAGTACTAGTTCTAGTTTGTGGTAGTGTGTCATCATCAAAATCTGCCTTGTCAACTTTGAAAAATATAAATCTATTAAATAAATATATATCTAAAAATGTATGACTACTAATTTTCCAATGTATTTTATTGAAAAGTGTGCGACTATTTATTCATCACCATGTTTTGCAAGCCAAGGCCTAAAAAGGAACCGTTAAAGTAGACAAGATTATCAAATTGATGAAATGAACTATTTATGAGTTTTCTCCAACATATTTTACAAGAAAATCGTTGCTCAACAAAATTATGCAACTATGCAATTGAGGTTACATCGAACTATATTATTGCCTTTTACTAAATAATATCGAGTTTTAGTGGTATAAACCAATTTTTGAGGGTACTACTTGTGCCTACTATTAATTACTCCCTCCGTCCCAGAATAAACGGCACTTTTTTTGTCAACTTTCTCACACGATTTTTGACCACCAATAACTTTAATTACGGATACTAATGGTACAATAAAATTTGATATTTAGAAACTAAGTAGACATAGGAGTCTAACAATATCCCACATGATGATATTAGAGTCTATATACTAATTAAAATTTATGGTCAAACATGGTTTGAGAAAATTAACCAAAAAGGATGCCATTTATTCTGGGACGGAGGGAATAAATATTGAGTCTATCTCTTGCGAGACCGTCTTAATGCAAAATCAGGGACTTACAATAATTTAAGGCAAAAGACAAATCAAATTTGGGGGTCCTATCATAAATAAAAAATTTCGGTGCTAATAAAAAAGGCAAAAAAGTAGGAGGACTAACCTTCAAATTGCAAAAAAATGGAATGAAACTTGAGTAGAAATCCTGTCTGATGTAGGTGCATAACTGAAAAATACGCCAACAAAGAATAATCAGTGTTTCAACCAATCTCAAGCACTGTAATCCATCGATCAAAAAGTTTCGAAGATTTTATCCTCCACATCTACAATCTGTGATCAGGAGCGAAAAAAGCAATGAACAACATCGATCAACAAGTAATCACGTTCGTCATTCAAAATTACATAATCAAATCGGTTTGTTGAACAATCTACAATCAATTTAACTGACCTTCATTTATTTTGCAGATCGAAAGATTAATTGATGTGCGAAGAAGATGATAGCGGAACCTAAAATTCATCAGCATGCCTTTTGAGCAATGAACGACAAATTACTGTGGTGAATGACACAGAAATCGAACAAGGTTTTGTAAAAGGTAAGTTTTAAAAACTGGAATCATCATATAAAACCTGATTCTATTTGCTTGCGAATGTTTCAGCTCCAATTGCTTACGAATATTTTGATGCTGACTGATCTTTCAGCTCAAAAACTTGTGAGTGTTTTGAAGTTCAAATCGATGCTCTGTACCAGTATATATGGACAATACTGTATATCTTCATCAAAGTGTAACCTAAAAAAATTGTTATGTGATGTTACCGATATAAAGATTGATGTCTTAATCAAATTGTCTGATACTTCTGAATCTGATGTGAATTCTTTGTGAATATTGGCTGCTAGAACTAGTGTGTCATGCTATAAACTGAATTATTGACTTCCTTATGCTCAGTGATAAAACTAGATGCTCAGTAATGGCATGTAGGGGTGTTCATGAAGCAGTCTGAACCGGTAAAATGACAGGAACGGATCAGAATATAATGATCATACCCGAATATATAGAATTTTGGTCCAGTCTTCGATCTAAGATTTTTTAGAATTCCAGGTCCTGGTCCGGTCCAAGACCGGATTTTTCTGGTCCGGACCGAATAGACCGGTAACTTACTTTTATGTATAATATTTTATGTATTTATAATTTAAGTTTATTTACTATTTTAAATTTATTTCCAGTGGACTAGTATTCTTCTATATTTTGAACTAAGATTTTTCTTAATAACTTCTACTTTACTATCTTTTAAAAAAGAAAAGTTTAATTAAAAATTTTCCAACACCAAATTTTTTTTGTAAAAGATTAAAGTTTACTAAAATCCGATCCAACCGGTCCGTACTGGTCTAAAACCAGAATAATTTCGATCCGGTCCCGGTCCTAAATAATCATTAACCGGTCTGGTCCGGTCCGATCTTGGACGCACGAACACCCCTAATGGCTTGGGTAACAAATAATGAAAATCTTATTCAAAAACTGACCTCCATATACTGCTATATGATGTTTCTATTTTAGGGATTGAATTTTAATAAAAGTGTTTGATGCTTCTACACCTGATTCAGAAACTGATCTGCATATATTGCTATGTGATGTTTCTATTATATGGGTTGATGTTTTAATAAAAGTGTTTGATTTTTCTGCACCTGAGTCAACTGTTCCTGAAACTGATAGAGTTGATCTGTGACTTTATAAACAAACTGAGTGATCTGTGATTTAAATGACAGATCTACCATATGATTTTCCTAAACTATTGGAGATTTATGCAAGGGAGTGTTTACAAGGAGTGAGAGAAAGGACTTGGGAAGAGCTTGAAAAACTGCATCGAGCACATGCAACTGCCCTTGGATTTTGTGTAAGGAAATCAACAACAAGACTATAAAACCAAGGAGTAATTAGGGGGAAATATTTCACATGCTCATGTTAAGGAAAGTTGATATCAAGAACTAAAAACACACCTACTCTACAAAAAGACAAGAAGAGAAAAAGGAAAATCAAAGGAGTTTCTAGTGATCATAACAGGATGCAAAGCTATAATCAGGATCAAGCTTGTTGACGAAAAGTTCTATGAAATCAAGAACCACTTCATTGAGCATAACCATGAGTGCACAAGATATGAATGGAAGTACCTGTAACACAGTTAAAGAAGAATTGAAAATGAGAAAGCAAGAGCAGTCAAAGCTATGGAAAAAGTAGGTCTCAAACCAGAAGCAAGTTATAATGTAGGGCACACTATGAGAGATCACATTAATTATGTAGGGCACACCATGAGAGAAAATGTAGGGCACACTATGAGAGATCACATTAATTTTGTGAACAGGTATAGAATGAACACTATAGAAGGAGGATGCTCAGAATGTCCTAGACGAGCTTTATCAAATTGTTGCTACTGAGGAAGACTACTTTTTTTTCGAGTAAAGTTGGATGCTGAAGGAAAAATAAGTGCACTCTTTTGGAGGGACTAGATGATGAAAGAAGATTACATGCTATGTGGTGAATATGTGATTTTTTACACTACTTATAGGGAAAACAAGTATAATCTTATTTTTGCTCTGATTGTCGGGATAAACAATCACTGGAACAATGTAATGTTTGGGTGCACTTTTATTGGAGACGAAAAGGCTGAAAATTTTGTATGGCTCCTGAATGTATTCAAAAAATCAATGGGAGGAAAACAACCAGTGACTATATTGGATTTGGCTATGTCAAAGGTAATTGAATAGATATTTCTATGCTCTGTTTGAATATTGATGTTTCAATTTATGTGTTTGACTTTACATATTTGTGATGATGTTTTAAGGTTTCCCTCAGTTGATTTCTTGGGTATAATCTGTTTTATTATTTAGTTGATGTTTCATTGAAAACTTCCAACCTGTTAAGTTATTCAGTTGACGTTCTATAATTTTTAAAATTTTTTACTTATCATTATGTGACTGGTGAAGTTAATAATTATATGTTCTAAATCATCAGCACAACCGGATTTAGGACACCTGAGAAACCATTATGGGAATATGTACAATTTATCATTTATTTGAAACGGCAACATGACCTACATTTAGGATTGATGTCCCGTTTGCAGTATATGACCTTTTCAATAAACTATTTCATGATGCATGTGCTGAAATTGTTGTTGTTTCTTAGGTATTCACAGACACAAAGCACAAACTCTGTTTGTGGCACCTAAAGCAGAACGCAATTAGTCACTATGGTAAAGTAAAGAGTGATGAAGAATTTGGAATTAATTTCGACCACTGTTTGAAAGGTTGTGCAAATGAAGAAGAATTTGAAAGATGTTGGAAATCCTTGCAGGACAAAGAATGGTTCAAGCGCTTGTATAAACGCTAGGATAATGGTGTACTGCACTAAGCAATGATTTTTTTCTCAGCTGGAACTGTGTCATCACGGCGTAGTGAATGGACCAACAAAGCAATCAACTTCAGTGCTTCAAAACAACCAACTTGACACAGTTTTTTGCAATCTTTGGAAAAGCTGTCAAAAGTTGGAGAAGCACAGAGACAAGCAAGGAGTATAGCAGATAAATAGGAAAACCAAGAGCAGTACTAGAAGGGCCCGGATTGCTGAAGCATGCTGGGGAGATATATACTCTTAAAATTTTCAAGGACTTTGAAACAAAGTGGAAACTGGCGATGACGAGTAAAGTGGAGAAATATTCAACATTGGCTATGAAGATGTTTATGAAGTCATCTGAGAAAACAGTGAAACAAAGGTAGAGAAGGTTTATTACAGACTTAGGGATGGTAAAGCTGAGATCAAGTGTTCATGCAAATATTTTGAAGAAATTGGGTTGTTGTGTTCCACAGCCTTCGGGTGCTCCACTTGCGCAACATCACAACCTTACCTAAAGATTATATACTCATGAGATGGAAAAAGATGGAAAGGAAGGAAATATGGAACAAAGTACTAGGAGGTGCATCAACACAAAACAAAGAGAACAACAGTGAAATGAAAGGTAAGATACCATGGAGCCATGAGATGCTCAGAAAATAGTACAATTTAATGTTGAAATGTGAAGATGACATAGAAACTTGTAGAATACTAGAGGATGGTTTGAACTAGGATTCAACTACAGTGTGTCTGCTACTTTCAATGAAAGATCAAGATAAAACTGAACATTCAGCCACAAACAACGCAAAGGATTCACCAACAAAAAGTGCTCCAGAAGTCCTAGATCCAAAAAGAGCAAAACCAAAGGGAAAAAGTAAGAGGTTGAAAGGAAAGCTTGAAAGGAAGAAGTCACAGAAGGAGTTTGGGTCCAAAACTCCAAAAGCCCAAATCATTTTAATCAAAGAACACCAAAGTTGATGAAGCATGAGTTCTAAACTTGTAGAAGAAATTTGATTTTCAGTACTGTTACGTGATGTTTCAACACTTTCATTTGATGTTACATTCTTAAGAAGTGAATATTTTGAATTAAAAATTCTTGCTCAACTTAGTGTAATATAGAAGGTTTATCATGAGAACCATTTTAAAGCTTACAGGTTTCTATAAGTTTCTTGCGTTAGTACTGAAAGTTGATTTATAGGAATATGATGTTTTAACTAATAGTTGTGATGACATACAGATACCTAATGATCATTTTAGTGGGACGTTGCATTCAATATACCAAAAGTTACAACTACAAAATGTGACATTTTTTTACTGATACACAAACAACTACTAGAATTGTGATGTTCTAACTTTAAAACATAATGTTTCATACATAATCATTAATGAAAAAAAACTCTACAAATAGACTAATGAACATTAAAGCATAAAAAATAGGCATTATTATCAACACCCTAAAAGATCAAAACCTGCTATTGAATTGTCATTGAATGACTTTTAAAAGTCAACATCATATCATAATCCACAAAAAAAATTTCAAATTCCAACCACAATTCTAAAAATCACATAAACTTCGATATCAAATGCTTAACACAAACTAAAACATCCATAAAACATCCAAACCCAACAATACTAAAACATCAACTAACAGTACTTAAAACATCATCTACAAACACAAGTTCTTCACATCATAAATATACTACTAGCTCTTCTATGATCCCTTCGATGACTTTTCCGCCTTTCCACCCTTCTTCTGAACATTTTTAGTACCCTTCTTCCCAGATACAGCAATAGAAGAACCAATAACTCTTTCTATGTCCTCCAAGCTCTCAATCCCAAGGTCAAACGAAAGTTCTCCTCCAGTTTTCAATGTCGGAACTTCAGGTATGTACTTCTTCACAGACTTCTTAATGATTCCATCAATCTGATCAAACAGACCATCGTTGAAATATTCTTGTGAACACACAGGAATTGAAACTGGAAGAACAACATCTTGGGTTGGAGCTGGAGCTTTTTCACCCAGTTTCATCATCTCAACCACATAGGATCGGGTAACAATCTCAATATTACGGGAAACCCTCATTAACCGCTCAACAGCGTCCTACAAAAAAAATAAGTATAATATAAAGTAAAAACTTATAGAAGGAGCTTCAGCAAGAATATTCTCATCATATGATAAATCATCAAGAATCTCCAACACTACATAATGAGAGGTATTGCGGGAAGTGCTATGACCTGGTCCTGAACCTACTCACTTTAATTTTCCCATCGAAGTCAAAGGAAACCCACTGTTGTTCATCAAACAAGCATCAAAACTAGAACTATCAATGGATTTACACATGACATTATCCTTCTTATCATCGAAGTGCTGGACTAAAGGAAGGGCAGTAGGCAACGAGACTCCTTGAAAGGGAAATCAATAAAGATATTAGGTTAAAGGTAAAAAACCATTAACAACATCAAATGAGCCATTAATATACCTCTCAACAATATCAATCCATGTTCTTGATCTCATTCGCATTTTCCACAACTCTCAATAGTTTAAAATCAACAGTACATCTAGATATAGGACTAAGGAAATTATATAGCACATACATAAAAAAGTACTTCTTAAAATCATCACCTCCCACGGTCAACAAAGATATCTTACCAAGAAGCCTATCACATGAAATATTATCATTTTTATCATCCCCTAGTTCCATCCTCCATTTATGCCTCAATTCCATGTCCCTATTCTCCCCCTTCCCTGAATTATTAACTTCTACAACCTCAATGTCACCTATCGGCAGACACATTGCATTATAAACATTATCTTTAATAATATATAACTTATCACTACCTATGCGTTGCAAGAGAATAATGGGGTTGAAGTTAGAAACCAGAAAGTGATCACATTTTTAGGCAGAATACTAAAATTAATCTTCAATAATCCTTCAAAACCCTATCTCAATAACTGACCTAATTTTCCCATCAATCAATGATTTCACAAGTTTTACAATATTACCAGGGCTACACTTCGTAGAGTAGCCCCTCTTCGAGCTGCAAAAATATAAATAAGCAACATTAAAAAAGATGAAACATATTTTAAAACCATAACAAGATTTTAACAAATATATATACCTTGATGCATCATTGACAACCTTTGGAACTTTGGACTTCACAAGTCCTCCACCCTCCTCTTTAACCCTCTTACTTACAATAGATTTCCCTTTACCAACAGATTTCCCTTTCCTTTTACCCTCATCTTCACCCTCCCTCTCTAACCCTCTTACATACAGAAACAACTTTTCAACATTCCTCATCTAAATCATCATACTGACCACCAACATCATTAACCTCTTCATCAATATCATCACAGTCACCCTTCTTATCCAACCTAACTTCATCATCCTCCTCCTCCTCATCAAACTGATCATGCTTCTCATCACTCATTGATTTGTTCTCATCATCATCACCAAAATTCTCCTCACTGTCAAACTTACTACCATTAACATCACCAGATTGTAGTGAAACATCAACAAATTTCACTAAATCCACCTCCTTGTCATATTCTTCACCTTCATTCACATTTTCTTTGCCTTCCTTCTCCTCATTGTCAGATTCATTGTCACCTTCTCCAGTTTCCTCGACATCATCTTCTTTCTCATCTTCATTGTCTGAACTATGATCAGATTCAGAACTATCTTCATCTTTAGACCCCTAATCACTTGTCTCATTTTCATCATCAATCGGACCATCAAGTGTTTCAGATTGATAAAGGGCAGTACTGAAGATCTCCTCTACAAAAAAAAAGAATAAAGACGCACTTAAATGAATGTGTAAAACAAAAACATAAAGATAATGGGTAGTTAAAATAGGAGGGTTAAAAAACAATTACCAGATAAAAGATCAGTGACTCCAGTAGCAGTCAACATAGATTTGAAAAGAAGCTTTGACTGGAGCTTCTTTACAGCTGAAGAAACATTTTTAGCAATAACACCTATAGATATATTAAAACATCACAATCAAATTACTAAACAGGAAGAAGAAAAAATTAAAACATCAATAATAAGAAAATAAGTAATAAAAGGGAAAACTATTTTTACCCTTATTAGTAGATTTTGAATTTTGAGCAGAAACTTGAGTGAGACCCTCACCTGAATTGTATGAAACATCAATCTGTAGTGGTAAAAGGTAAAGTGTAATTAATGAAACTTCAATAATCAGAAAAAGAAGCATGAAAAAGGAAAAGTGTTTTTACCCTTCTTAGCAGATTTTTTTCCAGGCTCAGCAGAAACTTGATTGACACCCTCACCTGAATTATATGAAAATTCATACCATATTAGTAAAAGGTAAAGTGTAATTAATGAAACTTCAATAATCAGAAAATAAAGTATGAAAAAGGAAAAGTATTTTTGTCTTTCTTAGCATGTTTTTTTCAGGCTCAACAGAAATTTGACTGACACTTTCACCTAAATTATATGAAACATCAAACCATATTAGTAAAAGGTAAAAAGTAATTAATTGAACATAAAAAATCAGGAAAAAAGTATTAAAAGGCAAAACTATTTCCCCCCCTTCTAGTAGATTTTTCAGGCTTAACAGAAACTTGACTAAGCCCTCACTTGAATTATATGAGACATCAAGCCATACTGGTAAAAGATAAAGAGTAATTAATAAAACATCAATTGAAAAATAAATCAAAAGTATAAATATTACTAGTTGCCTTCTCAGCTAAAGCAGATGCAACTTGATTAGAATGAACATTACTGGTACCCTCCTCAAACAAAATGAAACGTCAAGAAGGATTAAAATAGTTAGTATCAAATTAATAAACAATTAGATAATAAAAAAATAAAAATTTGAATAATACCTTGGCATTGAGAATCGCTTTCACGCTCAACCATGGTCTTACCCTTACCACTCATCAGTTTGACCCATTAAGAGCAACTTGCGTTGCACGCTTTTTTTGAATATTTTGTTTAGGGACAGAAGCATCAGGACCTAGAGATGCTGGAATAAACACCTTGTCCACTTTCTTTTTTTTCGCATTTCTAAGGCTCGACGCTGAAGGAATAACAAAACATTAATAAAAATTTAAAACAGACAACAAAAATTATACAAATAAAAAAAATACATGCAGTAAAATTCAGAGTCGTCAGACAAGGAATCCTATCATATTTTCCGACAGAACCACCACAATCTAGAAAAGAAGAAGAAAACATAATTGATAGTATAAATAATAGCAACACACATACAAATATTCACAGAAAGTCAGAAACATTAATCATAATCCAAATTTAGAACTAGAATTTAGGATAATCAAATAAAAAAACAAATGATCATTTAAGAAATGTAAAGCATTAATGGAAAACCTTAAAACATCATTCTGAAAAAAAGAAGAAAAAAATATGCACATACAAAAAATGTGAAACAACACACACAATATCATATAAAAATAGTTAACACATACTACTGAAAACTGGCACCATTATCACACCTAGAACCAAACAACACAAAGCAACATCAGTGCATGAACAGTAAAGTCAATTTTTATGCTTGTATCGTCAAATCGAAACTGTAAAGCATCAATTAAAATCATAAATAATAAAAATGAGATACTTAAATCATCACTCCTACTAAAAATCACAGTAGAAACGCTGTAATTTTAAAAATCCAACAATAACAATATAAAACACAAATAATAAGAACTACATACATAACACACTTTCAAAAGAAACATTAATAACAAAATCAGCATAAACAGGAAGGGAAGTCATTTGCAAACCTTGAAACATCAAATTGAAACAGTTAAACATCAATTAAAACCCTAGATGACAAAAAAAAACAATTATAGCAATACATTCAAATATTCCTGCCAAATAAATATAAGTAACGGAAAAATTTGAGAAGAAGACTTATTCTTCTTCTCCTGTACATCGACCTTCGAAGAACCGGAAGGCTGGGAGTAAAATTAAGCTAGTTTCAACACACTTTTTTCTAAAGGGTAAAGTGCCAATATAAGCCTACCTACTTGACATATGTGCCAATATAACTCTCAAATAACTTTTAGTGCAAAAAATAACCCTAACTAGTTAATGTAAGTGCCAATATAACCCTCAGACCCCATTTTCGGCGTTGACTTCCATTTTTCGGCATTGAATGTATGTAAAATGTCCAAAATATCCTTAGTGTTAAAATCTGAATTTGAGTTGACAAATTTACCCTTAGAGTTCACCGGATCGCCGCCGCACCGCCGATAGGGTTATATCAGCACATTCTTAAAACTTATAGGGTTATATCAGCATTCGTAAATGGGTAAAACTGACTTTTCCATCGAATTCGGCCTTCATATGTTGGAATGGGTAAAATTGCACTTACATAAACTAGGTAGGGTTATATCTGCACTTTCAGTTATCAAAAGGTTATATTGACACTTATGTCAAGTAGGTAAGGTTATATTGGCACTTTACCCTTTTCTAATTTAACAGATTCAACTTGACTTGATCTTTTCTTTGACATCTCTACAAAAATGAAAACATCAATAATAATACACTTAAAAACGATCGACATCAATAAGAACTTAATAAAAAATATGTATATATATATATATATATGAAAAACATATAGCATCACAATTACCTAATCAAATGCGATATCAACTTCAAAGCGAATAGAGTAAAAACTGTAAAAGTCTGACAGAAAACTCAGAATTCACCAACAAAAATGCATATTAAACAACGAAATGGGATAAAATTAAAGATGATCGGTCGGAATACAAACATAGGTCATCGGTATTACTTGATGCAAAAGCAAACCGATTAGCAAACGAACAGAGAAGAAACTCCAAAAATTGGACTAAAAGCTCCAATTTCAATCACATGCAACATGATCTGATGCATATTAAGCAACAAAATTGGATGAAAGTAGAGAATCGCGGCGGGCAGATTTCACCAGGTTTACAATATGGTGGTCTTCTTTATCTGTTTGCAGATAGTGATAAATGATGTGCCAATCCTTCTCAGTTTTGTTCTTTACAGTGTACCTGTAATGTAATATGAAACTCAAATCAGTATCATCCATTCTAGTCGGCCATTTCATCAGTTATGATTGCAAAGAAACTTATCGTACCCAGTTTTAACAGTCCCTTGGATTTAAAATAAAAATCATCAAAGGTCAGGTAAGTACACAGGAATGAAGCATCCAGATATACTTTGGCACGTCTATCTATACTAACTTTCTTATTTTTGGTTTGGGTGGGGGTCTGGGTTTAGAAATAAGCCCAGAATTATATTAATCCAGATCCTCAACCTTTATATTCTAGATAAGTTTAGTTAGAAAGGTCAAGTAGATATCATGTTTAGTCCCTGTCCAGTTCAGCTGAATCAAAACTGAGTTGAATTGAGCTGAATTTATTGGAGTTGAAAAGAGCTGATTGGAGCTGATTGGAGTTGTGATGAATTGAGAAGAGCTTAGAAAAGTTGAGAAAAACTGAGTTGATTGGAGTTGTGATGAATTGAGAAGAGCTAAGAAGAGTTGAGAAGAACAAAGTTGATTGGAGTTGTGATGAATTGAGAAGAGATGAGAAGAGTTGAGAAGAGTTGAGTTGATTGGAGTTGTGATGAATTGAGAAGAGCTCAGAAGAGTTGAGAGGAGCTGAATTGAATTTAACTGAGTCAAACTGAACTGAAATGAATCAAATTGAATCAAACTTAACTGAAATGAAAAACTGAACTTAACCAAATCAAACAAAACTGAACTGAATCAAATTGAACAAAAATGAACCGAACTGCATTGAAATGAACCCAACTGAATAAAGCTGAAGTGAAATGAATCACACTAAACTAAACGGAAGCAAACTGAAGTGGAGTTCGTCCAACAGAACGGGGATGAATTAAACTAACCGAACTTAATCAAATTGAACTGAATAAAACTAAACTAAACTGAATAAAACGAATCTGAACAAAAAATAGTTAAAAGTAAATAACACTTAAATTATATTACATATTAATAATTAATAACTATTAATTAATGATAAATTATGATATAAATAATAGTAAATATGATTTTTATCGATCTCTAATATTTTTCCATAATTTA
Source organism: Rubia balearica (assembly GCA_032355405.1). NCBI lineage: Eukaryota > Viridiplantae > Streptophyta > Magnoliopsida > Gentianales > Rubiaceae > Rubia > Rubia balearica. Next base: position 1,097 of record JAULKJ010128645.1, on the reverse strand, counting down.
AAATACTAATTAATAATTTAGATAGAATTTATCAATATATTAATAGTAAATATGTCAAATATAATCAGTTTAGTTATTTAATTATATTAAACGTTAATTAAATTAATAATTAATAATAAATCATGATATAAACAATAGCATGTGAAATAAATATTGTATTTATAAATTTAATACATAATATAAATTTAATGATGTAATTATAGAATTCGAACCTAATGTTATCGAGTTTGAAGTGAAATGAAATATTTTTTTATTAAATTACAAACATTTCACAAACCATATAAATTATTTTACGGTATTCAATCTTAGTAAAATTCATAATTAAAATTTTAACAGCCAAGTGAAACTTAATTAAATAATTTTAAAATTAAGATTTTAAATTTTATTGTATTTAATATTTTTTAATAATTAATAATATATTATGTTAATTGTATGTCAAATTAAACATCTATGATATTGTATGCTTTTCATAATCACAATAATTATAGTAATTCATACATTCAAATATGAACAACATTTACTATAAGTTTCATATTCAAAATAGATGAAAGAACTTTGTAAATTAAAAAAGATTTGAATGGATTTGAAAGTAGACGATATGATATTATTAGAGTTGAGTTGGGTTGTGTTGATTAGAGTTGAAAATAGCTGAGTTGAGAAGAAAGGAGAAGAGTTGAGAGAAGTTGAGTGGAGTTGTTGGAGCTGAGATTAATTGAGAAGAGTTGAGAAGTGTTGAGAAGAGTTGAACTAATATTATTGGAACTGAAATAAGTTGAACTGAAATTATTGGAGACGAAATAAGTTGAAATGGACATGCTTAGTTGGTTGGATTATATGCTCAGCTTGTGGTTTAATATTGTCAAATTGCCACATGTTTCTAGCTTTCCGTAACTGCCAACATATTAAAACATGGGTTATAAGGATTACGTAAGTACTAATTTTAGTCCTGCTAGATGAGGACCAATGATAGCTTAATCTATCTGATGATACCTGGGCCTCGCCTCTCCGAGGCCCACGAGTTTCGAGCTTAGGGTATTGTCTAAAGTCCAACTCGAGGCCCATAGAGGGACGCGTGATCCATTCCTAATTAAGGATAT
>JAULKJ010128535.1:0-15076 GCA_032355405.1 Rubia balearica | reverse complement strand
CAATTGTCTTGCCAAGTATATTCTAAACTTCATTCTGAAACTCCTTAAATTTCTCAAAAGAATCAGACTTGCCTCACATCAAGTAGAAAACTATATCCACTCAAATCGCCGGTGAAGCTAATGAAGTCATGAATCCACTTCTTGTAGTGGAACACATTTGGTCTACAAAACACTTTGTTAATAAGACTTAATAGTTCACTTGCTCCATCATCCATCTCTACGAAGGGTGATTTTGTCAATTTTCCATCACAATATTTGCAAGTCTCAGTCGACTCTAAGTCAAATGATTCCACAGTAGCCTCTCGCTGGAGTCATTGCATGCGCTTTATGTTCATGTGGCCAAATCGACACTTTCAAAGGTATGTTGGACTCGAATAATATGTTTTTAGCCCTTTTGACATTTATGTCATAAACTTGTTTATCCATATCAAGAAAAAAAATAGTTATCTAATTTTGCAAAACCACTACACATCCATTTAAAATGGAACAACCATTTCTCCTAATACAATGAAAACCTCCTGTGTCCAACACAGAAATGGTAACTGTGTTATTGTAACACTTAGATTAAAATAACTAATATATGACCCAGTGTAAGCCCATAAGGTATAAATAAACTATAAGTTCCTAGAGTCAATGGATCAACCCTTGCTTCATTTCCCTTATATAGGTTGACCTCTCAACAAGCTTAACTTCAACCTTGATCTCACAACATTTTTGAAATTTTGAGAAACACATATGGTATCCAATACCCATCAGTAGAGTTGTTAACAACATAGACTGCCTATGACGTATATAACTGCAATGTCACCTACTCGCCCATTCTATGTCCTCTATGAACTAGGGGCAATATCATTTCTAATGACATGTATCATTGCAGTAGAAGTATTGGGACATGTCAGACTTTACAACTTTCTGCTTCCTAGCATTATGTTGTGTCTTAGGCACATAGGTACTATGGTTACCCTTGTCCTATCCCACTTCTTAATTCTTCCATTTATAATTTAAATCTCTTTTGCTTCTGCAACAATGGAACCTTGTACATGGTCTCAATCTTGACGCTTGACTCGTCTTATTTTAAGCATCTCATGCAACTTAGTCAAAGTTTTTTCCTTTCACTTAAATGGTCCAAACCATCATATAGTGAATAGAGATAGATGTCTGGGGCCAACTCTCAGCCTTAACCAAAACCAAGTATCTCTATGTTATCAAATGATCAAATCATTTTCAAACATAAGATGACGTTATTGTCAAAAATGTCTTAAAAGTCTCAATCCTCTCAACACCGGCCTACTCCTGAATCATAGCTCAGAGCTCCAGGTTGATGTTGTAAGTATCTGAGTTCAAAACTTGCCTTGCGATTCTAGACTCATACTATTCAACATAAGACAATTGACATTGGGGATTTGTATATCAATGACATACATCTTCTTTTTCTTGCATTAGAACAATAATCAAGTTCTTTTACCAAGTTATTGTCGTTCAATTCATCCTTCCAAAAGATTGAACTCAGATTAGAATTTTCTTTGTTAGTTGTTATACATGATTACTACAATATTAATAAATGCTATAAAAACCGTTTAGATACAATAACTTGAAGAAAAACATACAAGCATTACTAGAAGTTATTCAACATTTTATTCAGCATTACTAGAAGCATTACTAGAAGTTATTCAAACTGTAACATCAATTTTAGGTGCACAACCTGAACATCAAATAGATATTTCAAATCATCAATCTTGAATTCAACAATAGCCAAAAAAAATTAAAACATAAAAATATTAACACTTTCGTTAATCAATAAGCCATTACAAATCTCAAAACATAAATTACACTAAAGCTACACATTCCTATCCGCATTTTGACTATGTACCATGAACCTAAGAAGGTCAAATGATGGCATGTCAGCAGCCCTTGCCTTCTAGTAAAATACTTCCTTAATCACTGCATCTAATTGAGCAAGTGTTGCAGGCGAATACGCATCATCTGAATTCATCATGGGAGGAGTTTGAAGAACCTCATCCTCGGTAACTGTAGAACCTTTTTTGTTGATCTTAGGAACAGCTTCAGCAAACTGATAGCTTGCAATTAAAACGAGCCTCTTGCACTTCATCTTTGCAACATCCAAAGACTACCAAAATAAAATAATAAAAATATCATAAGACCATACACCTCAAAAATCATAAAACACAATAAAAAAACCAGAAACATAATAAAAACTCAGAACCATCAACAAACATATAAATAAGAAATCTCAGCATGAAAACCATTGACCTCATTATACATACAGAAAACCTCATAAAAATAACATGAAGCTCAATAAGAAAAAAACTAAAGATCAATCAATGTATGCTCTTCAAATTCATTGTCGCAACATCCAGAGACTACCAAAATAAAAAAACATAAACTCTGCATCATCAGGAATTTAAACTAAACTCAGCTAAAAAAATCAAAACCATTAAGAATCATACACATCAAAAACCTCATCATACAAAAAATATACCTCAGCATACAAAACAGAAAGCTCATTAGAAAGAAACTGAAATCAATCAATGCAACAGAAACTTAAACATTTTGTAGAGCGCTCAATTTCCTTATCATCCTCAACACCATTAGGCAACTCCAACTTAATGAAGCGACACTTGCTGCTCTTCAAACACGATGGTCCAATAGTAAAATAAGGATTCTTGCTTATCGAAATAGCACAAACCAACATTCATTGTCAGCCAATGGAAAATTCTGAGTGCTTCTCAGAAAACCAGTGAAGCCTCCATAACGATATAAATCACACCGTTTCTTCACTGTATATGAATCCCAATGTGGGTGTAATGGCAGCTCAAATGGATCGATAACTCCAGGAATTGGATAACGGTAGAAGAAAGCGAAAAGAGGATTGAACAAACAAACATTCACGGAACTAAATTTCTATGAATTCTAACTTTTATAAACAAACGCTCAAAACCTCTTCTACACAAAACTACACCAATCAAAGTTAGAAATCATACTGGAATTCTTTAAGGAACTCACTATCTCTAAATCTGCACTGCTACGAGCAGGAGGAGCCAGAAAACTTGGAAACACAAACATAAAAAATGCCTTCTTAAATTCATCCATCGAATCATCGCGTACCAAATCTGGGAAAGTATTATGCAGATCCTTGACACTTATACCACCCTTGTCGCATACTTTTCAAACCAACTAAACCTAATCGAATTTTCAGCAGCAATGACACCCTTATCTAACCCTTTATGAATAACCTCAATAACAACCCGCTCAGATATAGGATGCATAAACATATCATAAATACCATTCCTATCCAAAGGATACCTTTCATAACCCAAATCCTAGACAAGAGCGGTGGAATTGAATTTCAATTTCAAAAATTGAACAAAATTTTTACACACATTCCTAATGTTGAACATTAACAGACCACCAAATCCAATTTCTTCAATTTCCCTAATATAAGCTGGAGTCAAACCCTCCAAAACTTCAACATTTTTTATCAAGCTAACACTTCTAGCATGGGAAAACAACAAAAAAAATTAGAACCACAAACAGATAGGATAAAACACATCAATGAGAAACAGAACATCATAATAGACTACCAACAATTCAAACCAAAACCTAAACAAGGAAATGCAAACCTCATCAATATGAAACAAGATAACAATACTTGTTATATAAAACTCAAAATCATAACCTCAAACAGGGTAGTATAAACCTCAGTTATAAAAAATAAAACATCATTAAAGGCTACCAAAAAAACAAAATCATAACCAAATAGGGGAACAAAAAACATCATTACAACTTCAAAAAAAATTCAAAATCAGAACCTCAAACAGGGAATAAAAAACCTCATCAACAGAAAACTAAACATCATTAAAAATTAACATGTTACCAAAAACTCACCTAGCCTCAGGGATCGGATTTGACAACTCTACTTTGGCTTTCTTAGTTGGCTTATTCTCAACAACTGGAGACTTATAAGCTTCACACTTGATAGTAACGTTCTTACCCTCACACTTCTTCGAACCAGAACCAATAACTTTATCTTTAACAAATTTTCGGAAAAACTTACCTAGACATGCATCGACACTCACAGGGTCAAGGTCCCTCAAAGCAACAGCCTTCCCAGACTTTCTAGTCTTCAAATTCTCCAACGTTGCACCTCTCACTAACGGTTTACTCTTCACATTCCTGGAATATGCAACCTTTGACTCATTCGCTTGGCTTTTACCCTTCGAAATAGGGACCTTATCCTTGCACTTTTAATCCTTTAATCCACCGATAGGCCCAACCTCCTCCACTTGAGACACAAGAATAAATCAATTCTTCCATGACATCATCATAAGCTGCATCATCCGCATTTTCATAATTCTTTTCAGCATCAACATTTCAATATTCTGGGAAATTAATATCTTCCAAGTGCACATCATTAGCACAATTCATCAAAGGTACAAAAAATAAATATAAAAGAAACATGATCAAGAAGCGTAATAATGACATCAAACTCAAAATCAAACAACATCATTTTAAAAAATGCAGTGGGAAAAATACATCAAAATAAATAAAGTTAAAACTTACCATTCATAGCAACATCCAAAACTCATCAGCTTGCTTTATGCTAACCTTTTCAGTTCCATCACCAACGTCATTCAAATATTTATCAACACCCATCCTCATTCAACTCTACATTTGCAATACTGAAATCACCTACACCAGCATTCCTAGCAGCACCAACTACACCAGTATCATTCAAAACCTTATCGACATCAGTGTCAATAACATCATTCTTATCATTGGAATTAACATCAGCCTCACAACCTGTATCCAAAACCAAAAATAAGAAAATAAGTAACATGAAAAATAGTAACATCAATGAATAATGAAGCATGAAATGTTAAAAGCTTACAACTCTCACCATCAGATTCATCTAAACCCTATTGGATAACATCTTCTTCATTCCACCCACAAGAAGTACTCTTTTGATTGCTCTACACTTAAATAAACTTTTCGAGGGACAACAACCATAGGCTTCATTACATCTAAAGAAAATACTAAACCCAACAAAATGAAGCAAGTAACAACATTTGAAACAGTAACAACAATAAACTTACCATCAACAGTTAAAGAAAAATCTTCAACAGGAATTGCAGGTATCCCAAAAGCAACTGCAGCTACCTCACCATTATGCACAGGTATCTAAACACCAGCTATAGGTACATCAAAAACTTTACCAGGTGCCTCGTCATCAGGCACAGGTACCTCAGCACCAGTAACAGGTAATTCAAAAGCTCTCAACATCAATAACAAGTACTTCAGATGCATCTGCAGTACCTCACCATCACCTGCATGTAGCTCAACAAATACTGTAGGTACCTCAAGACCAGGTAGTGGTACCTGAACCACTGGAGCATCAACACCGCCAAGAACAATATTTCAAGGCCAGCCACAGTCGACCCTATATGAAAAACCAAAACACAAACAACAAACAGAAAAAGGAAGCATTAATAAAGCAAAAACTGAAAAGAAAAGTATGAAAGACCTACAACGTTTTCAAAAAAACAACTTTATCATCAGCAACAGACACAACAACCTCATCAGTAGCAACAACCCCATTAACATCATAAACAACATCATGAACCTCATTATCAGCAACACCAAAATCACCCCCAGCAACATTAACCTCATTAGGAATTACAACACTTGCATAAACAAATAGACCTGTACCAAAACCCAAAACACAAAATTCAACAAACAGATAAGGCAACAATTACACAAGAAAAACTAAAACCTTAAATATGAAATGCTTACCACCCTCACCACCACTATTCTCACAAGAAGTTATAAAAAGCTCATTCTCGGGATCAAAAACCTCATCATAGACAACATTAATCTGAGCAGAATCCAACTTATCCTCAACACCAGCATTTTAACCATCTATAGGATTTGCAGTGGAACCTGTATAAAAATAAATAAAAGCTTCAACAAAATGTGAAAAATAACGTCAACAAAACAAAAACCAACAAATAAAAATGTCAAAAACTTACAGCCAGCATCCACATTTTTTGAAGTTACAGCCTTCAGCAACTGATCCAAATCACCACCTACATCTTTGGAAATTTTCTTCACTTTCCAAGACTTCATGATTCTGGACATAGAACGCACCATCTCTTCCAAACTCTTATTTTTCAGGTTGTCTTTCTCTTCACTTGTTAGCGCACAACCGACACATAATCATCAACTCGTACAGGATTGGACAAAGTAGACAGAGGTAAATTCAATTTACCAATCCAATTTTTCATTGTACCAAGTTGTGTACGTGTGCGTGTAGAATGCAGACGTACATGAATAGCTACATCTGACAATGCGGCAAAAAACAACAGAAATTATATTACAAAATTCTAATATCAACGAATACTTTAGCATAAACCTCATCAGACATTCAAACTGCAATACAACTCTGCAGATACACATGTAATATAACCGATAAAACAAGAGCTAATAAAAAAACTGTCATAACTCAAACCTCAATAAATTTTGCATAAACCTCATCAGACTTTCATACTAAATCATGAAAGTCAACAACTACACATAATATCAACCAATAAAGCAAAAACCTCATAAAAAGTTACCATAATTCACACCTCAATACATAAGGAATAAACCTCATCAAACATACATACAATAAATAGATTCAGAAACTACACATTTAATGTCAACTAAAAAACATAAACCTCGTAACAAAATTTCCATAACTCAAACCTCAATCCATTTCGCATAAACCTCATCAAACATTCTTATAACAATGAATTTAAGCTGCTACACATGTAATGTCAACCAATAAAGCTTAAACGTCGTCACTAAATTGTCATAACTCAAACCGCATTACATTTCGCATAAATAGCATCAAACATTCATACAACATAAAATTCTAGCAACTACACGTGTAATGTCAACCAATAAACTATACACCTCATCACAAAATTGCAGTAATTCAAATAAATTTCGCATAATCCTCATCAGATTACAAAACTTGAGTAATACATTCAAAATACAATAAAAACCGCAAAAAATAAATAGAACATTATTTTTTTTTGGAAACTTAGAATTTCATTAGTTTAAAGTATTATTACAACTCATTTGTCTGAAATTTAGTGTATTAACTCTAGTATGTTCGAACTCTAAAGCATGCTTAGGGACTTTCTTAAAATATATTTTCTCAAACCAGTTGGAGAGATCTCTGATTTCTTTGATGATAGGAACTGAATCTCGCGGCCACCGTTCTCCAGTGAGGTTGAGCAGGTTGACCAGCATGTGTGAATTAGTCCATACTTGAACTATTTTAAATCCATGATCTACTGCTCTTTGGATTCCGTTCCTGCAAGCTACTACTTCCGTCGCCAACGGCATTCGGCAGGGGAGGTGCTTTGTTTCTATTTTCCCTTGTTGTTGTAAGCTGTATAGCACAGTCCATGCAGCAGAGCCGTGCAAGTTTGTTTTCTAGAATGTATCATCTGTATTGACTGTGGGCAGGATCTACGGTTCCTACCATGTCTCCGGTTGATAATTTTCCTGCGGATTGAAATGGATGTCAACTTCTTCTGTGTCTCTGTGTTACCGTCTCCTTCCATAAGAATGATGACTCGCTTCTGCCATGTTTACCCATATCTTGGGATCCGCATCCTAGTTATGATTTTCTTAATTATGTTGTAACCGAATTTACCAGATTATTTGTAGCGACAGAGCAATGACATCATTATCTGGGGCTGTTGCCATCCAGTTTCATAACCAATCTGTAAAAGTCATAGGGATTCCACTTTAGAAGTTCAAAAACCAACGTCGACATTCTTCAGATCCACTGTGCCATAGAGCATTGTATTAATAGGGGGTCCATTTTATAAGTTAAAACCCTGTCGCTTGAGCAAACCCCACATGTGATTATCTGCATTATTTCTCTCTTTTGTAGATTTTGTGCTGTAAGAATGGCATCATGTGATGCTCTCTCAGAGAAGATTAAGATCTTCCTCGGGATTGGTTTTTTCCACAACTTTTTCCAGTTAGGCCCCTGGTTCCTTCCTGGAGCCCAATGCACTGTTTGTTGCACTCAATACTCCGAATTTACCGTATAAATTCCATTCTCCGTTGGTGCCTAAGGAATGTAGATGGTTTAGATAACTTTTAAGGAATGTAGATGATTTAGATAACTTTTACGACCTATGGGGGATATATTTGTTGCAACAAAGGTTGCCTCCATTGATGATTGGCATCCAAAAAATTCTTCACTTTCATGTTGGTATGCACATGAACTAGAGGTTCCACACTGCCTAAAGTATATGGTGGGTGATTCGGTACCTAGTATTCTGTCAATCCTATTATTTTTCTAGTTCTAACTTCCAATCTGAGAAGATATTTTAGCAAATCTCTACCCCATAAGATAGATTTCCATGCCCAGCTGTCACTTCCTTTTTGTTTACAGTGGAGTGTATCCTCTGATATGCAGTACTTGCCTTTAAAGATAGCTGTAAATAGAGAATCTTTACCTTGTATAATGTTCCATTCATGCTTAGCAAGTAGTGTTTGATTCATTTGGCCTGCAGAACGAAGACTTAATCCTCTTTTGCTCGTTGATTTGCACATTTCCCCCCACGATACCCAGTGTATCCCCATTTTTGGTGTTGTCCCCTTCTAGATAAAATGAGCAGTTATAGCATCTGTTTACTGCGAGATGTCTGATGAATCTTGAATATTCCTAGGGGGTATATTGGCATTGCCGATATAACATGTTTCACCAAAGTTATTCTTCCTGCTAAACTCAATGACCAGGTTTTCCAATTATCAAACTTTAATTTGATTCTATTAATTAGTCCTCTATACGTGGCTCAACCGAATTTCAATTTTAGGATAGCCATGCCTAAATAGTTTTCCCATATCCCGTCATTGTGTATGTTAAGTGCATGCCTGAGGAACTGTTCTGCTTGCGGATGTGTGTTCCGGCTAACCTGTATAGATGACTTGTCAAAGTTTATCTGCTGTCCAAAATACCTTGCAAAATTATCCAATGTCTTCGCTAGCTCCCTCATTATCTGGTTCTTGCATTCGATGAATAAAAGACTATCATCTGCATACATAAGATACGATATCTTTAGAGCTCCTCTGCCTGGCTTATATCCTGCTTGTGGCATATTTTGTAACTATTGTTGCAACAATGTGGATAAAAACTGTTGACAAATAATAAACAGATACGGAGAAAGCGGACATTCCTGTCTAAGTCCCATAATTGGGTGAAATAACGACCAATGATTGACCTTAACTGCCATAGTAACAGCAGTTACACACATTCTGATGAGTTGCAGCCATTTATGTGACATGCCTAAATACTATAAGGCATGGTCTAGGAATTCCCATGAAAATCTGTCATAGGCTTTACTCATGTCTAGTTTGACTGCTGCTACCCCCGTGGATCCCTGTTTCTTTTTAAGAAAAATTTAACATTTTTTGTGCTATCAACACATTCTCCCTGATATGTCTATCTTTAAAAAAAAACCTGATTGTGCAGGTTCTATGATGTCACCCATGAGTTTCCTCATCCTGTTGGTAAGCACCTTCACCACTAAATTATACTTAACAGTGCAAAATGATATTGGTATATAATCCTCTACTTTTTTTTTAATTCTTCATTTTGGGAATGAGTATAATCTGTTTTTGGTTCCAATGTTCATATATTATACCATTGTTGAGTATTTGGAGAATTTCAGTCAACACTTGTCTTCTCACATGTTTCCAGTGGTGTATGTAAAACCCTACTGGCATCCAGTCAATACCTAGAGCCTTCCAGGATTTAATTGTCTTAAGCGATTCCCAGACCTCCTGTTCTTGAAAAGGTTTTTGCATTCCTGATGTTTTGTTGAAGATAGCCTCCTCTGATTTGATTTAATGTGTATTCATGTTCTGTAGGTGGTCGGTAGCCATCTGGCGCTGTATAAAGTTGTATTAAGTGTTGCTGTATTTGGTGCCTAATTCCTTGCCCCTCATGTATCCAAATGCGTTGTGCATCTTTGATCTGTGTTATCTGATTCACTGCCTGCCTTTTTGTCGCCCATGTATGAAAAAAGATTGTGTTTCTATCTCCCAATATTCCCCATTGTACCTTAGATCTTTATTGCTGGTACTCTAACTGATTTTGTAACAGTGTTTCTATTTATTTCTTTTGTCGTTATTCTTCCAAATTTAAACTAGTGGTTAATGACCAGTTGGTCAACAATTGTGGTGAGACGATTCTTGTTTGAACTTGACTGAGCAACTTCATCTTCTCCTTGATTAGAGTATCTAGATTTCCAAACACTCGATTACTCCAATTCTACAGATGTCTCAGTGTGATCTCATTTTTCATGGAAACACTCTAGTACATTTGAACTGTTTCTGCTTCTTATCTATCATTAGGATGTCAAACTTACTTGACGATCGTATCTGCTTCTTGATTATTAACCCAATTGGCCTCATATCTACTGTGATGAACTTTGTTTTGATTCTCGTTAAATGCAAGACGATTGCTCGATGATCTGACTGAACTATAGGCTGATTCCACACTTGTGAATCCCTTGATTAATAAATGCCATATCCAGCCTCTCCCACAATCTTTCCTGACCATGCCTGTTATTTGACCACGTGTACCACTATCCTTTATTTTTGAGTTCTTTGAAATTATGTTGTTGCAGCAACTGTAATAACCTTAGAGAACTTTGTGATTGCTGAAAAGGAACTCCTTTTTTTTAGTCCTTGGGAGATAGCATTTGGTTAAAATATCCTATGAGCAAAATAGGGTACTGATCAAGAGGCAGATCATCATTGATTTGTTCCTAGACATACAACCTTTGAGGCGTATTTGGATGTCCATAGAAAAACCTTGGTACCATACTACATCATCCTTACTAGTACATATAATGAGCACAAAATTCTTGCTACTAAACACTACCAATATGTTTAAGTTACTTGTCCATAACACTGAAATACCCCCAGCCGAGCCTTCTGTTGGAACATGCCACCCACCTGGAAACTTTGTTGAATCCTGCCATTTTAACAACTTTCTTCACTCATCTTAATCTCCATCAGATAAAGTATTTGTAGTTGGTGCTGCTTCAACATCTTGTGCAACCAATTCCTTATAGGGGCATTATTAATGCCCCATAGTTCCACACTAATGTCGTGTGGTTTTTCCGAACCACTTCCTGACATTCATCTTGTGCCTCTTAGACATCAATGATTAGGTGGATTTCTGTTGTCTGATATACTTTCCTCTTTTTGAGTGGAACACCTTGCTCTTGCCACTTTGCTAACATGACTGTGTTGATCGACGAGTTTGTGTCATCCTCATCTTCCTCCCTTTTCCATTCTGCATCCGAGCTGTCAGCGCCATTGGTTTGTCTTTCATCTGCAGTAGCTGCGTTGCTACCTGATCTTCTACTTTCTGTTCATCTTTCCTTCTTATAGCTGCTTCCTTACTTGAACCATCAGCTATCTCTTCAGGTTGCCAACTCTGATAATGTATATGCACCTGCTAACTTTCCAATGGTTGCTGGATCGCTTCTGGCTCCTCTTCTATATGTCTGCACTTCAATGCTCACTCCTAAAGTCACTTGATGATTTCTTGTTCACTCTTCGTGATTACTTTCTTCTTCCTGCTTCTACTCGTAGCCTTCATGTATGTGGTTTTCTACATTTTTAATGCTTCATCTCCTGTTGTCATCCTATTTTCCTCTGTAGGTCTTTCGAATATTTTGTGACAGATTTGAAGTTGAGTCTATGATGATGATGAGTTCCCTCCGAGCATCATTCACTGAATTTTTCTCTTCCATTCTTACTCCAACTGTTACCAGAGGTGAATACAGTTGCACACTCCTTGATTATACAGATGTTTAGCTATTACAGCCCTTCCCACTGCCTCAATTCTTGTCCTTCACTATTTCCCACCCTTTCCCTCGTTACATTGGTTTGTTTTATGAAATCATCCCAATCCCTATTATCTACCACGTCTACCACATTTACTAACAATTGAATATTACTTTCATGAAAATGAAACACATATGGTATAGGGTCGCTGATTCCCTTGGGCCCAGTCGAGTTATCTTCTTCTTCACCCAGAGACATTCCTTGTGTACTTAGTTCTTTATTAACCTCCTGCGACTAATCGGAGACTGTCTTCTCCAGTGTCTTCTTCATGTCCATACGATGTGACCACTCCCACTCCTTCTGGATCCAAACCTCCCACTTTATAGCTGCTTTGGATGAATCATCATCCTGCAGATCTCTCATCTCCTGCTGTTCTTCAGCTTTGCCTTACAAATATCCATTTGGGAAATTTTGTGGATTGTTCTGCAGGTGATATTGATTATGATCTCTATCATCTACATCCGACAGTTGTTCAGGAATGTGGATATCCTGCGACACCTGACCCCGAATGTTAATCTCCAAATCAAGTCTTCCTCCCTGCCTTGATCTCCTTGCACTTGCGGCACCAAATCATCATCAGTGACTACTATATAGAAAAATCCATCTGGAATGGTTGCCTCTTTTAGATTCTGGAAAAACTCTACCTGTCATTCCATGAAGTCTGCTTCAAATGTTGTGTAGCTTTTATGCGGCCTGTGACCCAGTGCCCTGATGGAGGACTGATATAACTCTTTTGCAAAATCCACTATGGTATTAGTGCCTCTCTCCTGATTATGTTCTTGAATCTTGGTTTCCAGAAACTGCATTAGTGTAACGTTGTTTGTGATTGGACAACTAGACATCGGATGTCCAATGCGCCCACACCTCCTGCAAAATTTGTGCACCCACTTATACATGCATTCAACCCAATATTTATGCCCGTCGGGCATGTTTATGAAAACACCTGGAATCAGAGGGCTTCCAATGTGCACTAGAACCCTCGCTCATGTACATCATATTCCTTGCTGGAAACTGATCGACCTCGATATCCACCACTTTGCGGGTATGGTTAGCCAATATGTGCGCTATTTTTGGCGTCTAACAAACCAATGCAATCTCATGCATTCTCACTGTAAGCATGACCCTCTGCACTATAGACCGACTGAAAGGAATAATGGGTTTCCATCTACGAACAGCGACAACCGCCAGCTATCGCATAAGGTGTGCTATGAAGAACAACCATTCTAGTAACATCATTCTCCAGCTTAATCACATAATTTTTTTGGAATCCATAATAGACTCTAGCCTTGAAAACCCAGTGATCTCTGAGATACTTGTCTATCTACCATCTGCTGTTGTTGCGGTCGTCCCCAAAACACAGTTTTCCTCCATTTCCATTTATCCGATTATCTCCTCCTGCAGTATATGCACTTCTCCACCAATTCTATGATGCCGTTTATATCTTGGAATTAGACTGTTAGCTCTTCTAGCTCCCTTGCTTCCTCAAAATATTTCAACCCCACCGCAGTGAACGCTGTGGTAGAGTCGCCATCTAAGATTCTCCCGTTCATTCTCCCTGACTTTATATGTGTAGTACTATTAGTCTGTGTATGTGATTCTGTGATGATTGAATCACTCTTAGATCTAATTCTGCTTTCTGAAAATAGTGAACTAAATGCGAGTATGAGGACATTGAACCTCTATCTTCTACCATTTATACTTGGAAGAAGATAAATGAATCGTTTTGATTCCAGATACCAATACCCAATATCATTATGTGTGAGAGTAATGATTTTGTTACGCCGTCTCTATTCTTGAATGTGTCTTTGCTTTTTTAATCCTTCTGAATTCCTTCTGAGTTACTGTGTCGACACACCTAATCACCGCCCCATGACCCCAATTCGTATTAACGCCTTCTATGAATTTTCCTATGCCCTGTCTAGCTTCTTCTCTGGATTACTTTCCCCCATACTTTTGCTTTACCAAGATAATTATTACCTGGACTGCGTGTCGTCCGTTGTTCTTCAAACCCTATCCCTTGATATTCTCCTATTTCCCCCCACAATTCCAATCTGTTTAGATGATATAATATACTACCTCCGTCCCAGAGAAAATGACACATTTTTTGGTCAACTTTCTCAGACCATGTTTGACCATCATTAACTTTAATCACGGATATTAATGGTACATTAAAATTTGATATTTAGAAACTACGTCGACATAGGAGTCTTACAATTTCTCACATGATGATATAAGAGTCTGTATACTAATGGAAATTTATGGTCAAACATGGTCTGAGAAAGTTGACTGAAAAGTGTGCCATTTTCTCTGGTATTTCTGCAAATTGAAACTGGGTATATTGGTTGTGATGGTGGTTGTTTCCGGTGGCCAGATATCCTTCTCTGGAATATTCTTAATTTCCTATAGGCTAAGGAAACTGGGTATATTGGTTGTGATGGTGGTTGTTTCCGGTGGCCAGATATCATTCTCTAGAATATTCTTAATTTCCTGTAGGCTAAGGAAAGGGTTTCCGGATGTTCATGTACACTATTTTCAGTAGGGTTTATAAATGAGTATCATAAAAAACAACATTTATAACTCTAAAACAAAAAAATAATATAATCTCAACGAATATAACCTCAACATTTAGAATTGAAACACTAAAAAATAGAGAATAAGTCTTGTTTCAACATAAATAAGATTCTGTACTTTTCATTCATCGTTTTCAACGACACATAAATCACAATAAAAATTATCAACGCAACATCCACAAACAAATACAGAAAAACATAAATGGATAGAGAAGAAAAAGAAAGAAAAATGATTTATTTGCTGGGGAAGCTGTCGCGATTGCGACAACACCGTTGCGAGCGTGAATGTTGGTACCTGGAAGTTGCAAAATGGCCTGATCCCTGTCGCAACGTGCGATGGACATGTCGCGGTCGCAATGTGCTGGTACTGGGAAATGAAAATTTGTCCTCTGTTCGTCGTGATTGCGACGGTACCATCGCGACTTGCGATAGACAGAGTATCCCAGCATGTTTGAAAATTTTCTTACCAACTTTCCAAGCTTTCTTCCCTTTCTCAAGGATATCATTCCTCTATCTCCTCCAATACAATGCACTTCATGTTTGCTACAAAATCATGGAAA
>JAULKJ010128325.1:0-15077 GCA_032355405.1 Rubia balearica | reverse complement strand
TGGCATGCGATCAGGAGAATTTTACAAGGAACTCATAAAAAATATGCCTGAAAACCCAAGGGACCTGCAAAAAATGATTGAACAGTATGTTTGAACTGGAGAAGCTAACAACCGCAAGATAGAGCACGAGCAAGGTGAAAAAAGAATAATGGATGATCCACAGAGAGGTTTTGTCAAGAAAGGGAAGGGGAATATCCCTTTCATAGGAAGAGAATTAGGGGTGCAACTGACACCATTTCTGGAAACTCTTTTGACAAAGTATCGAAAGAAGATTTGGCAAGCGAACAGAGGGTTGTTTTGCGAACCTATGCCAATAATAGCACCATCAGACAAGCGGTCTAGGGAATAATGTTGTGCCTTCCACAAGGACCATGGACATGACATCGAATACTACAGAGACTTGAGAAGGCAAATAGAGGAGAATTTGAGAAATTTTTATTTCAACCAATACAGAAAGGAAGATGGAGGAAACCGGTACAACGAAGACAACAAAGCAGGAAACTCCATGGAAAAAAACCAAGTCACAGTGAATACACAGAGTAAGAATTAGAAGATGACATCAATGGTGGATGGCGAAGAAAACTTGGCAAATGATGCCCCAAAAAAAGTAATCTTATCAATCCATGGATCAGTCAAATCTCTATTTAACAATGCCTGGAAAGCCAGGGTTGGATACTCTCCACCGCAAGAGCCTACTGATAAAAGATATCGTTCGGATGAGACAATAACATTTAGCCAAGAAGATGTGGTTCCCAACGCTTCGCTTAATAATAACCTGGTAGTTATTATTGTTAAGATTAGAAATGCCACAGCTCATAGGGTATTTGTAGATGACGGGAGCGCAGTCAAAATCCTATTTCTCGATTGCTTTGATAAATTGGGATTCAAACAAACAGATTATAAGAAGTCTACATCCCCACTCGTAGGCTTTGCAGGGTGAGCGGAGACGTCTTTTGGTAAAATGAAAAAAAATTGCACCATCAATTGCGAATTTGTTGTCATGACACACAAAGTCCATTTAACACCATCATCAGTAGGCCCTAGATAAATAAAGCAAAGGCGATATGTTCCCATATCACTTAGTGATGAAGTTCCCAACTCCAGCAAGAATCGACACGATAAGGGGAAATCAGAAAACAGCTAGGCAATGCATGGTTATCGCGATGAAAATAGGAAGAAATGTTGAACATAGAAAAATGGTCAGTACCATCTCAGACAATGGCTTACTCAAGCAATTGGAACCTCAAGTGGATCTCGGAGAAGAAACTGAAGTTATCATTTTGGATGATGAAGACACTTCAAAGTGCGTCAAGATAGGAAAATATCTTCCAACCGAGGTGAAAGAAAAGGTGACAGAAATCCTGCGAAGTTAGAGAAATACATTTGTATGGATTGTACCGAACATGGGAGGAGTTAATCCATAAATCGCTACCCATTCTCTGAATAATAATGATTCGATCTAGCTAGTCAAGCAAAAGCAATGAAGCTTTGCTAGTGAAAGACAGACAAAAATTTATCGAAGAGGAAGTTATAGCATTGATTCATGCCAGTATTCTGTAGGAACTAATCTAATCGAAATGGTTAGCAAACCCACTGAAGGTAAAAAAAAAAAGTGGACATATGATGGAGGATGTGTATAGACTTCACTGATCTGAACAAGGCATGCCCAAAAGATTGCTATCCTTTGCCTAAAATCAATAAGTTGGTGGAAACGATATCAGGATATGAAGTCCTAGCATTCTTGGATGTGTATAAAGGATACCACAAAATACTGAGAACCAAGAAGATGCGGAAAAAACAACTTTCATAACAAGCTTTGGAGTGTTTTGCTACGTGAAGATGCTGATGGCCTAAACAATGTCGGAGTAAGATATCAAAGAGTAGTCGACACAGCATTTCACAATAAAATAGAATAAAATATTGAAGTATATGTTAACGACGTGGTTATTAAGAGCAAAAGGGTATGCCACTTCGCTCAAGACTTGAAAGAAACCTTGGATATGCTAAGTGCAGTTGGTATGAAACTCAACCCCAAGAAATGCATAATTAGAGTAGATGCAAGAAAGTTTTGGGGTATAAAGTATCCTCCAGGGGGATTGAGGGTAACCCAGAAAAGATACAAGTAATAGTTGACCTTCCTCAAGAACAGTCAAGGAAGTTCAAATGTTAATGGGATCACTAGCATCACTTAGCAGATTCGTTTCGAAGGCTGTAAAACATTTCCCGCTCTTTGAAATCCTTAAAAAGTTTAAGAAGTTCAGCTGGAATAAGGAAAATTAGAATGCGTATGAGTCCTTAAAGGAACAGCTCCAAGCATTGCCAACGTTGAAGTCACCAATCCCTGGAGAAACCCTATATTTGTACTTGGAAATTTCAAGAAAAGAAGTAAGTTCATTTTTGGTGCGTAAAGAATGACAAAGACAAGTTCCAGTATACTACATCAGTAGAATACTTCAAAGTGAAGAGAGGGCGTACTTTCCAATTGAAAGGTTAGCTCTCTCAATAGTATACTCAGCAAGGAGACTACAAACCTATTGTCAGAGTCATGGCATCATCATGTATAATCACTACCCAATTAAGAATATTTTAAGAAATCCATAGTCGTCCGGCAGAAAGACCAAATGGGCTCTTGAATAGGGAAAGTATGAGATCCAGTTTCAACCGTGAACTGCAATAAAGAGGCAAACCTTTACAGATTTCATCGCGGAAATGACAAGCACAGATGCACAAGAGACAAGTACACCTGAAAATCTTAGAATCAACAAAGGGATATCGCATGGAAACTGTCGTTGTTGGAGCATCTAGCAAAGAAGGTTGTGGTGCAGGATTGCAACTGTTAAATCCAAAAGAGGGAGAGTACAGACATTCGCTTTGTTTCGAATTCTCATTCACCAACAACGAAGCTGAATATGAAGCACTAATATGCAGGTTATACCTTACAATCAGGATGAAGGTCAAAAGCATTAAGTGCTTTAGCAATTCACATTTAGTAGTTCAGCAAGTGCGGGGAGATTGCAACGTGCGAGAGGATCAGTTGATAAAGTATTTATGAAAAAAATTTCAGCTCATTGGTAAAATTAAATACTTTGACATTCAACACATACCGAGGAGTGAAAATACCAAGGCAGACACCTTAAGTAAATTGGCAACAGCTGAAGTTAAGTCGTTCATGGGGCAGAAATATGTGAAAGTAGAAGTTATACCAGTTAGAAGTACAGTCATAACAACTGTGTCAACAGTCCAAACAGAAGAAACGAACTGGATGACACCGTTGAAAGATTACTTCGTAATGGAAAAATTGCCAGCAGACAAGATACATGCCAGAAAGTTGGAATTGCGATCTTACAACTATGTTTATGGGGGGGATCTTATACAAAAATTGTTTCTTATCTCCATGGATAGAGTGTATGGGACCATCGCAAGCCGGAAAAATCATTAAAGAAGTTCATGAAGGATTATGCGCAACGCATCAAGGCAATTGCAAAAATAATAATTCTAGTAGGGTAGTATTGGACAGCCATGCTCAACGATACGCATGACTTCATGCTAAAGTGTTGAAGCTGCTAAATTAACGTCATGATATCACATAAGCCACATGCCACTTTGATAGGGATATGGAGCCTGGCCATTTGAAAAAAAATGGAGAATCGACTTAATTGAACCTTTCCCCAAAGGAGTTGGTAATACAAAATTTGCAATCGTTGCAATTGATTACTTCAAAAAGTGGGTTGAAGCGAAGCCATTAGGAAGAGTTATGGAAGAAGTAACAAGAAAGTTTGTTTGGTAGAACATAGTTTGTCACTTCGGGTTACCATAAAACATTATCACAGATAATTGTACGCAGTTCACAAGCGGAATCTTTATTGAATGGTACTCGAAGTTAGGGATTTTGCAGAAATTCAAGTATATAGCTCATCCCCAGGCTAACAGCCAAGTAAAGGTAATTGACAGAATGATAGTCCAAGAAATTCAAAAGATATTAGAGGGGAAGCGAAGTGGTTGGGTAGATGAGATACCCAACACACTATGGTCATACAGAACAACTATGCGAGAGCTAACTGGAGAAACGTTATACAACCTAGTCTACGGTCATGAGGCAGTAATACAAGTTGAAATTGGGAACTCAAGTCTTCAAGTGGAAAAATATAATGAAGGTGATAATTCCGAAATGATAAGATTGTATTTGGATGAACTTGAGGAGAAAAGACAATGTGAAATGATCACAGAGACAAAGTACAAAGAGAATATGACTAGAGAGCATAATGACAAAGTCAAGAAGACACAATTTTGAATTGACAAACTCGTGATGCAAAAGAATGAGGAAAGTCTGGAAGAATAAAAAGGAAAACTAAGCCCAAAGTGGGAAGACCCTACAAGGTAGAGAAAGCACACTGATCCAACTGCTATGAGCCAGAAAGATTGGATGGCAGTAGGATCTCGAACACTTGGCATGTGATCAACCGAAGGAAGTTCTATATTTTGATCCTTAGTAGGTTATATGAAGATTTTAGTTGAATAGGAGCCAT
The DNA here is from genome assembly GCA_032355405.1 of Rubia balearica. NCBI lineage: Eukaryota > Viridiplantae > Streptophyta > Magnoliopsida > Gentianales > Rubiaceae > Rubia > Rubia balearica. Next base: position 10,551 of record JAULKJ010128325.1, on the reverse strand, counting down.
GATATCATCATTGGCTACGATTTCTCTGTTCGCATCATTGTTTAGTTCCCATTGCGATATCGCCACAACCTTACATTATCAATATCAGAAAGTGCCTTTTGGGGCATATTATCCATAGTATTTTTTCCTTATATTCTATGCAAAATCCATAGTAACATCAACAAAAAGTAGCCAACTATGGCACATTGCAAAGAAAATAAAATATCATTTCATGCAATCGTGAACAACTAAATTTGCACAATCGCGACAAAAGCAAGTAATAAATCTTGCAGCTTCGCATAATACAAGTTACCAGATTAATTTAGCAAGCTATAGATCTTGCAAAAAGGTTCACCAACCTACAAAATACCGATAAAAGGAAGCAATAGAACTTGCAGCTTCGCATAATAAAAATTTACAATCTCAATTTTGCAGGATATAGATCTTGAAAAAAGGTCCATGTGCCTACAAAAGCAATGACAAAAGCAAGCAATAGATCTTGCAGATTCGCACAATACAAGTTTACAATCCCAATTTTTTGAGCTATAGATCTTGAGCCAAGGATTTCATTACCGACAAACAAATCGACAAAACCAAACAATGGATCTTGCAGCTTTGCACAATATGGGTTTACAACCCCAAACATCGCAAGATGTAGATCTTGCAAAAATAATCATAAATACAAAATGCACCTACAAAAACAGCGACAAAAGCAAGCGATAGAACTTGCAAAGAAGCATAAGTCAAGTTGTCATGACCTACAGCTTTAAAGCAATCTTGCAACTTCTCACTAACTTGCAGATTGATGACAATTAGTCTTCGTTACTAACTCAAGAAAACAAGAACATGATGATATCATAATATAATAAATACAACACTTAGCAATAGTCATAAACAAACGTAAGATAACATAAAATAGAAGAACATATCACTTTGAATGTCTACAAAAGTAAATTATTACATAAAAGAGACCCAACAGAAGAAGAAGCACCAGAGCGGTAGGATAGCTCGGCCGATATTCTTTCTAAGCTAAAATATGATCATAACGCCACTTCATATGCAAGTAAGAAGGATGACGTGTTCGACCGCTCTGCTGTATACGATCAAGAAGCTTTGCATAGTACACTTTATAATCAGTTATAGGACCAAACTCTTCATGATCAAGTTGAATACTCATAACGTCCACGATATCTTGATACCTCTTATTCAACACCTCCAAGTTACGTACCTGTTCCTCTAGCAGATGAATATGAGACCTAACGAATTCAGATAAATTAATCCTCCGACACCAATGTTTATCGTTAAATCCCAATGGGTAGTGGAACCACGAGGCTTTGCGGAAAGGGACTTTACCTTATCTTTGTACTCAACATAGGCTTGTTCAAGCTGGTGCATACACGAGTCAAGACGGCCACACTCTGCACGAAAGCATTCATTATCACTACACAAGTGGGTATTCACAGCAAACTGTTCATCAAACCTGCTCTTTCACCATGCAGAACAAGCAGAAAGGTGGTCACATTCATCCTATTTCTTTTTCAAATGATTCATTAATTGGTCAATTCGAGAACACTATTTATCTATAGGTTTGGTCTTTTGATAAGCCTCGCGTGCTTTACTTGCGACAAAATTCTTTACCTCTTCTTGCTGACCAAGCATTTTAACCAAACTCAGTTGTTGTCGTTGAATAAGATTATTCTATTGAACACAAAATCCTTTTAACTCATGAATATGATCTCATGACTCGTTTATGGTCTTCTTCCATCCAACCTCCAAATCATTCATACTAAGTAGCATATACTTGAGATGAACACCCAACGACAGTGCCCATTCCTGAACGTGAACAGGAAGATTGAGAAAGCATATGTAAACACCAACATATTCTAGATCAACTAAGCTTCAAACAATATCCTTGTCAAGAGATTCAGTGATATAGCCGCCAGGTACAAATTTACTGCAAGGACAACTCAAAAAAGGGCATGGAGAAGGCGAAGAAGAAGGGAGACTCCATCCAAGACAGAATGGAATGGATTCCAAAGAAGGATTCCCAACATTAGAAAATTGATCAGAAGAAAGAAACTCATGATATTCCTTAGATAGGGATTTAGTAGCTTCAACTAGCTTAACAGGGCAACAATAATTAGCGAATACAAACTTAGGAAGAAGCTGAAAATGAACACTAGGTCCCGACAAGTCAAGAAGCTTTAAAAACTTATGATCGACCAAAATATTAAAACCCTGCATATGAACAAATATGAGGAAAAAGTACAAAATTAGAACTGATATGAATAAATATGAGGAAAAAGTACAAAATTAGAACTGATATACCAAAATAAGACTAAAAATAGTACATATAGTGCAACAATTTGTCAAAGTACCATTACATATTACGGATAAAAATGGTCTCAAATTTAGGCATAATTCTAAGATCAACTAACATTAACAAGAGAAACAGACGCATCCTGGACAACAAGGGCAGAATCCTCCTTGTTCGCGTCTTGAGCAAAACCCTCCACGTTTGCATTGACATCTAGGTTAGAAGACGGCTCGAGATTAGGAGAAGCAAATGAAAGGATGCCAAGGTAATCTACTTCACACTTTTGAATTCGAAAATAGAAGGCAATGAGGGAAGACCTGCAAGATGCGATAATAAGGCATAAGGATGCCCACCATCAGAAATCCTTTTCACAAATTCAGCATTAAGTGCAGTTTTCTGGTGCTCCAATACCGCTTCTCCCTTAGCTAATGAAGGCAATCCATCACTGCCTTCTGAAGCCAGGATTTGCCTTTTGAAACTCCACCAAAGCCTCGCACCAACCAATGTTGCGAGCAAAACTAGAAATCTCCTCAAAAAGGTTGAAGAAAGACTTTATTTTTAAAATCCAATCAACAAGGACCAAGCGTAGTTAGGGGAAGCAGAAACTTCAGCCCGCATCTTTTCTAGCTCAGAACGGAGCCTATCTTCTTCTTCGTTAGCTGCTTGCGCATGCTTTTTAGCAGCTTCAAGCGACACCTTCAAAGCCTCATGGTTCTTCTCACTAGCTTTGTACTTCTCCATCAACAAACCATCTTTCTGGGAAAATTTGGCAACCCGTTCACCAACAAGCTGGAGACTCAACCTGATCTTATGATATTAGCCACAAAAATACACAAATAAATAGTAACAGTCAAGCATCGCAATAACAGAATACTTGAACAAAACAAAATTCATTTTAGAGCTACATGGAGTATACCATAACCATTCATTCATGAAGAGACAACTTAGAAAGAGTGTCGGGAATGGTCCCCTCTGTCATCAAGTTATTACTTCGTAGAGGAGGCTTAGAATGGGAGTGGCTAGTGCGACCTTTCTTCTCAAAAGGCTTTAAGGTAGTCAAAGAACCACCACTCTGTTGCATCCTTTTCTTTTCTTTAGCTGCGGAAGAATCTTCCGTAAACACCCTTTTCCCCTTCAAGTGTCTTCCCTTTCCTCGATGTTAACTGAGAATTTCCTTGAGCAAGATTTTCCTGAGAAACATTGTCAGCAATAGGGTCTTGTGGTTGGACCGAGGAGTTTTCATTCTCGTCAGATTCATCATCAAGAATAAATGGCATGTTGACGGGAGGCCCAACTAAATCCATATCTATGATTCAACATACAATAGAAGTTATGTGAACACCGAAACATAATTGAGAAATGCAAAAAATAAGAGGTTAAAATAAATCATATGACATAGGAAAACCATAAGATTAAAACAAACAAATTCGCTCTCAGATTCATCATGGCGAAGAATTATCGAGTGTTCACTGAGTTTTAAGACAACCTCGAAATCAACGGTGAGACGAACCACCTGCTTGGGAAGCTTAGACTTAGGAACATTATAGTTCTAAGCCGGAAGATTATGTTCGCACTCAAGGTTTAATTTCACATTAAAAAATTTGCCATAAACAGCAGTTACTGGGAAACCCACTAACCAACTCAATAGTGGGAATGACAGGGTAAAAGGAGAATTCTTCGGATTAGTTTTTTACCTTACGAAGCTGATATAGGTTGCGAAATAAGTAAATTGAAAAAGGGACATTGGCTTGGGTTCATACATGGTAAAAACCCATACTGATCAGCAATACCCTTAGGATGAATTGAGATAATGTGATTCGATAATGTAAAAGTAAATCTATGCTGGGACAAAGGAAAAGCTAGACCAAATTTTAGGTAATCTAAATAACAAGATACATGGCCAACAGGAGGAGTGCGAATAGTTTCAGAAGGAAGAGGAGCCTTGAGGTCAAACGAATACATAAAAGGAAAATTAGGTTTTAGGTTTTCCATGTAATCATTGGACAAAATACTAGTAGTGGCAGAAGAACCGGTGAGATGATCGAAACCCCCCATGATTAACATCATCAATCCATACATCATCTACAAGAGAATCAGTAAGTTTAGGGGTATACTTTTGGCCAGAAACAACTCCTAAAAATTATAGAATAAAAAACCATATTAATTAGAGCTACAAAATACAAAGGGCATATTCTGGAAAAAGTTGGAAAAAGAAGCACATACAACACACCGGAGGAGACAAAAAGAACTCCTGATCAAACTAAAACAAACAAATCCGTAAAACGGAGATCAAAGCACAGACTGACAATTGAGAAAAATGCTTAAGAAAGAGGAAGAGAAGTGAAGACAGGAGAACTTATAGTTTAAGAAGGCGGAGAACGATGATGCACAGGAACAATAAGAAGAGAAAAGGGGAAAATGAAGGACTGAGACATTTTGAGGAGTTAATAAAACTCAGTATTTAAGTTAAGGCACTGAAATGTCAAAGATGAGGAGTTTAATCAAATAGAAGCACAATGATGGAATTCTGACAAAAAGTAAGTTACTTTTGCAGAATAGGAGAAGACGGCGGTATATAAATGGACAATACACTGAACAATGATAGAGTTAAGAGGGTAAATTAAAAGCGCATATAAAGGAAGAAAATATAACGGAAGGTCAGTAAAGTCGGAATAGCGTATCGAATAATGAAGAGAGAATATCGGTTCAATGAAACAAAATCTCAACAGCTAAGTCTATCAGAAGTACGACACTAAAAGTGAAGATTCAAATTCAAAAACTAGACATCTGAACAAAATCACAATTATAGCCAAGAAGCAAGAAACACTTCGCAAAGATAATATAAGTTACAGTAATGACGAACATGTTATTGCAGCTTAAGAAATTAACAAAACAACTATTCACATACATTCCACAAACAAAGTCATCACTTCGTGTTTTGTAGTCTTCATGGTTAGGGGTACTTATTGTGTACACCTAGCCCATGGACCAAAAATTGTTGGCCTTAGGGCCCAGCCAAACGTTTAACTACAAGCTAATAAACACAGATCCACGCTCAAGAACACTCAACCACAAACCGAGAAAAGTGGGATCATGTCCAAAAGGACTAAGTCACAAACAGAAAAAAGCATAACCACGATCAGGACTCAGCCACGAACCAAGTTTATAGTAACCATGATGCAGCCCACAATTTGAAATCCTAGCAATGCAAAGACATGACTACAATCTACTATAAATACAAGAACAAGATCACTGGCTGAGGTAAGTGACACTAAACCGAGAAATACCAATTCTCTTAAGAAATGAACTGACTTGATCGTCGGAGCTTTTTCCCTTGAATTGCTTCTGGGATCTTTCCTGCAGGTTCATAGTGACAAAACAGTGAATATCAGCCATCTATCCTGACTAGGAATACCACATCAATATTATAGAATAAATAGGCCTTAAAAAGTCCAAGTTGGATATCCCTAGTGTCAGCGTAGCACGGGCCGTGCAGGTTTGCACGTGCACGCCAATACGTCTCATGCAGTATTGCACGGGACGTCATCTAGAAGCACATTTTTCCAAAACTAAGCAAATGGGTCATGCAAAAGTTGTCTGGACCTTGTTCTACCAGCTTCTTAGTGCATGGGACATGCAAGATACATGCATATTTGAACATCCCATCAACCAGGTCTTCTTCATATTTAGTTCTTGACGCACGAGCCGTGCAGTTTTGTATGGCCGTCATCTGGAACCCAATTCTTGGCACGGATAATGACACAAACCGTGCCATTTTACACGACGCGTGCAGTTTCTTTGAAACTTCTAAACTTGGCTTCTTTTATTCGACCCTTCTATCTTCTACCACATTTTGGCTTATAGCATTCAGTCCTCTACCAATTTCATAATTGGTCTTCATTAATCTACTCCAAAGTGCTTACAAGCAATATACAAATAAGCTCACAAAACAAGAACTAGACACTGACAAGGAGAAAAATCTATTAGGCTCATATTAGGCTACAAAATGAAGAATATAGATTAAAAAAAACCAAAAATGGTTATCTAAACCCCTTATGATGTAAACCTATCTAAATCAAGAAATCTACCTAAAAAATAACAAAAAACATGTTAAATGCCTTAAGAAATACATGCATTTGACATCTCATCAGCTGTCATCGCCTCCTTCTTCCACCAAAACGATGGTGGGATAGTGTTGCCAAACACATTGGAGCCCCTTTACGGCGGCGTGGTTATAAACCTTTAATAAGCAGACTTAATTTGTCAAAGAAAAACTAATATATCTTTGTAAAGTCACTCAAATTACACCAGAATATGGCTTAGTTGATATAACAGGTAGAAGTAAGGGGTCTACTTGCCTCGTCAACTAGTTTTATGTCCAATAAAAATATTGAGTAACTAAAAGGGAATGATCAAAATAATTTAGTGTCACCATGAAGGTAAAAAGAGATAAAAATGATTTTCCCCTTACTTTGTCATACAGATGGTACGTGCAACGATGTACCTAATGGAATAGTCTTGCCTTTTCTATTTTACGAGTTTAATGGCTAAAAGTGATAGAAAAATATTCATTGAACAAAATGAAACAATCAAAATAGTTCATTGACACAAGAAATCATTTGCACTTATTAATCAAATAAACGTGCATATATCCTTTTTCATTTAATTTTTATAGCGTAATGTCATTTGAATTAGATATAGATGGATAATCCTTTTTTACAGTAACAGTCGTTGATTAGATATAATTAATAATATCATATTCTATGTAGAGAAAATAGAATACCCTTTTATTTTCATTTAGTAGGCACAATGCATAACTTAATTGACTTAATCAGCTATAGTTGATACTAAATCCAGATGAAAAAAATGTTAAAATGAAGGTACAATTCGAGAAAAAATATATATACTAGCCAAGCACTAAAGATGCACACACGCAAAAACACTTAAAAACTAAAAAATGAATTTGAAATTGCTTGAGTGGGTGCATTGGAGCCACCTAATAAAATTAGCGCCTCTTCCAAAATCAATCTACGTACCAATATGAATGAACAGGTTACATCTTTATATATGCAACTACTTACCCTAACTAGTTATAAAAAAATTAAGTTATAAAATTCTTGAACTTGGTTCATCATTGGGTTTAATGAAAATTTTTCTAGTCAGTCTATCGTTCGTAATTATTTTTTATTTTTTTGATTCAGTGCAATAACAATTTCCTTATAAACAATTTAGTTAGATTTAATATAAAAATTTATCACCAAGAAAAAGTTTTGTATGGACCGACTCATAGCAAGATCAAGGTTAAAATAGAATTTATTTATTTATTTTAATAAAACACATGTTATGGTGGGGGGGGTTGGTAGACCCCTACTTAGTTTATTAATAAAAAAACAAAAATATACATACAAGAGGGGAACGTAATACCTTACCTCTAAAAAATCCTAAGGTTCAAATACATTATACCTATATTTCTAGTGAACTTGGGGTTTAGTTTTTTATTCTATCTACTGTAATAGGTTTGCTATTTGGAACGATGTAACATTCCTCAATATAATCTAATAGATTAAGAACAATATTCTATTGATATGATCTTTTATTAAATGTCTATCTTGGGTTTTCTACCCAAAACAGATTGGAATTTTATTAGGCCCTTTTGACCAAGCCTTTATTTTAGTTTTTGTTGTAATTTTCTCGGTACTTTTCATGCCATTTATTTCTCAATAATAGGCCTAGTTTCCAAGACTAATTTTTTGCTATAACTACATTCTTGAAATGTAAGCGGGATATGAGCGAACAAGTACGTGACTAGGAATGTGAAGCAGTACTTTATCAATGTTACCGCATGCATAGAGTTAGTGTGTTGGGTGTACCTTGTGACTGGGGTTGATTTGGGATAACAATTGTTGGTATAAAGTGGATACCACTTGTCTTTGCGATCGCCTTTTCTTTTTTGGTGTATGTGTGCGTTGCTTCGTTCCTACTGACGACTTTCTTGATTGCGTCAAGTAACAGATGTCTTGATAGGAGAATCTTGTCCTTTCTCGGGTATTATATTGGCCTAGAAAGAAATTTTTGATCCGTGCAGCTGATGCCATGGATGTGGAGAAGTCGTTCCGAGCTATCACAATAACCAAAATAGCCGCAGTATAGCATGCTTGCTTGATTGACCTGCAAAAAAGGTTTCGAGAAGGTCCCTAGGATCTAGCTCTAATTCCTAAGTTAGTATTTTGAATTAAATTGACTTCTCTTTGGGAAAATGCGATTACATATCTTCTTGACCTAGATCTCTATTTATAGCCAGTGGACTGTGTGATTTCTGTTGATTGTGGTCCGTGTTGCTTCTGTCAATATTAGATCATGGTTTTGGTGGGATAATTATAGGTGCTGGCCATTTTCCTTCTTGAGGTGGAGTTCTTCCCGTACCATGCGAGTTTTACTCTATGTTCGCTTGCCCGATTCGCTGGTCACAAGATGTTGTTTTTGGATTGTACTTTGCATGGTTAAGGGAGGTGTATACTGGGAAGTTAAAAAAAGAATTTCAATAGAATTGAAGAATTGTATGGTGTTCAGGGAATCAATTGTGTTTGATTGAGAAATTGATGAAACTATTTGGAATCCATAAGCTCTAAGAAATTAAACACAGATTACAAAACACAACCACTGCACAAATAAAATATAGGACTCTAAATATGTACAGAAACTGAGTGTATTAAGAGGACACATGTCCTCTTAGTTTCTTATTCCTTTTGGTGTATATATGTGCGGTTTAATTATTTTTTTAAAGATACTTAAGAATAGTACAGAGCAAGATAATACCATAATCCAAAACTTAGCTAAACATTGTAAGCTTAACTTGTGATCAGCAATAGTGACCAGCGAACGAAACATATTTCAAGAACAGAACTGTATATACAGAACAAAATAGGAAAATGAACTCAATGATCAGTTGCATACATTATACCATTGCTGAAAGCACAAACAAAAATGAAGTATAAAAAATAAACTTTAAATAGGATCCTACATGCAAGTTGTAATTGAGTAAAACAAACTTACTACTCAAACAATCCAAAAAAAAAACTAAAATTAAGACAAACAAGGAAGGTAAGGCAATATTGTGTATTGATCGGATAATGAAATTAAAATTAACTAAAAAATAATGTAATCGAACCCAACAACTCCCATTATTCTATTTGAAGTACTAGTTTGCAAATCAAAAGGTAAAAAGTAGTTTTTACATGTAGACATTTTATGAATGTATCATTTCATATTGAAGAAATTGAAAGAAAGATTATATTTGCAGCACTAAAAGCATAAAAAAATTATCTAGGAAGTCAGAATAACTAGACAATAGACAAACAAAAGGTATAAAATTGATAACGTCAAACCACTATATGAAAATGAAAGGTGCGAGTCTCCCCAAAATAGTGTCCTCAAGTTCTCCCAGACCTTCTGTGGAACTATCTCCTAAATAAACATGAAACTAGAATTAGTATAAATTTGTAAATATCAACAAAATGCCCCTAATTATTGGTTATTGTCTGGTTCATACACAAAAATCATAAAACTACTTTATATCATTAGCCCCAAGTCCTGAGACTCGATAAAGAAAAAACAAAATATATAAAAGAGAAAAATGGACCATAAATTAATTGAGACTTACCGTAGAAAACATCAGATTGAAAAAAGCAAACACAAAACACTTTAGAAACACCTACAAGATTAATTGTCTCAACTTAAATTACTCAATGGTGCCCAACCCAAAAATTAAACGATGGGATTCCAATTTCAATACATACATGATTCCCATACCAATTCAACTACAACGATAGAAACTCATGAAGGGTTCGATGAATGGTTTGATTACTTATCAGGACAATGAGAATAACAAGAGCAGCATCAAACGAACAATAGCATCATGAGATGAACAATAGCATCATCAAACGAACAAAAGCAACATTAGTCATGCCCGAATTCAAGGAAATATTAGTCTGTCACACTGACGAATAGGGGTGGCAAAATAGACCTGTAATCCACGGGTCAAGCGGGTTATCTAATTTTAAATCCGTATAGGTATGGGTTAAATGGGTAATGGGTCAAATGGGTAGTTGAAAAATATGATTTGAACGGGTTGGTTTGTGGGTTGACCGTGGGTTTACCCATATGGGTTAAAACCCGCGAGTTTACCCATATGGGTTGGTATATAAACCCATATGGGTCAATATATGGGTTGAAACCCGCGGGTTTACCCATATGGG
>JAULKJ010128219.1:0-24690 GCA_032355405.1 Rubia balearica | reverse complement strand
AGATAGTGTTCCCCAACAAAATGGTTTTCTTATTGTGCCCCAAATCCAGGTAATGTCTTACATATGAAAACTACCAGTGGTGATTTCTCTACAAAATTATGCTTCTCAGCGGAGAACCAAATGGCCATATTTTCATTATACTATTATTACCGATGTGCGATTCGAATTCTTTCAACCAATATTGTGGATTTCTTAATCGACAAGTTGAATTTTTCCAAGTTCGATCCCAAACAGATATCCTGATGAATCTACATAATTCTCTGGGTATGCGTTGCACGTACAAGCCATAAACGTGCTTAGTGCGAGAAAAGTATCTTAACAAAAATGCATATTTACACTTCAAAGTGTGAATAAATTTGTGAATAAATACATATTCTATGTGGGAAATATGTATAGTTTAATGGTTGTAAATTATGGGTGCATGTTGAGTGCATAAAAAATTTGTCCAAGCTACTTAAGAACATGTACTAAAACAACCATAAGTACATTTTCCATAATTATAAGACTAATTCTACTAATGGGTTTTACATTTCAGAGAAGTTACAATCACAACCTAGGTATTACAAATAAAAGTGAACCACCAATATTAAAAAGCACATTGATAGTTTTTGCTATGATGTAGAAGGGATGTATTTTTCATCTCAGCACCCAGTTCAATGCAATTGTGGCTCATGTTGCACGAAGAAACACACTCTATCTGAATGGGATTGTCATATTGGAGAAAAAAAGTGGAAAGCTAATGTCAAAGCAAAAGATACACAACTGAACTTAGAGAAATCGATTCTGGGGAATGATCTAAATGCTCCTGAACTGAAAAATTTGATAAAAAGCATTTGGTTTCTTTGTTGCAAAATAATTATGAACATATTACTGCAAAATTTACCTCAGGGCCTTTTCCCATGCTGATGGGTCTAAGATTTGGATAATAACTAATTATAATTTTAACAAGTGGTAAACTGCTAATCACCAATATTTTTTAAAAGTAAGCAACATTCATGATTATGCTTCATGGGTTTGGAGAACATATGAAACCCCTAAAATTAAGATGAAATGTTGCTTTTGTCTCGCAAAACGGAATGTATTAAAGCCAACCGATATTGAAAGTTTGTAGGTTCATGTTACTTGTGAATTGTTTTGTCAATAAATTGGTTTCTTAAACTCTGAAATAATGGAGCTTGCAACTGTGATTCTTAAGATTCACCTACTTAATTTGCTAAAACATATATTTTCTACAAGAAAGTTTATTGGTCCTGCGAGAAGTGTTGCAAATGTTTTAATTTTTTTAATGTCGTACATGCTCTGTGAGCTAGATAAATAATGGAACTGCATTGTTCAGACAGAGATAGTGTTCAACAACAAAATGGTTTTCTTATTGTGCCCCAAATCCAGATAACGTGCTACACATGAAAACTACCAATGGTGATTTCTCTACAAAACCATGCTTCTTAGCGAGAACCAAATGGCCATATTTTGATTATACTAGGATTATTGTAGTGTAATTCAAATTCTTTCGACATATGTTGTGGATTTCTTAATCCACGAGTTAAAATTTTCTAAGTTCCATCCCAAACTGATATCATAATGAATCTACATAGTTATATGGGTATGCGTTGTACATGTGTAACGCCCCGATCCAAAATTGTAAGGGACATTAATTACAATGATAAAATCTTAATAATTATCCTTGTCTAAAGCGGAAGCAGGAAAATTTGAATGACAAATGCTTCTTGCATAATTCAAAAATGTGTCTTCAAAGGAAATACATGAAACTAAGGGTGCAAAGCCACGGACGTTCTACACTCATTATTTTTTATGCTCGTACCATACCTAGCGCTTTAACCTACAAAAATTAAAAAATTAGTGGGGTGAGATTTCGAAGTTCGCAACCATTTTCGTGATGCAATCGGGATGTTATGCATGCATAGAGTTTTTAGAAAATAATTTTTATCCACTTGAAATAGTAAGCTGAAAAGCATGTCATGCATGATCAGATACAAGTATTATCAAATACCAGGATATATATCACTTAGCACGATAGTAATGTCAAATAGAAAGGGATACAGGTCAGGTAGGAGGTTATCGGGGTGTTCTACTCATAATCACTCTATGTTATGCTGAACATGCCGACGCCCATCAGGCTAACAGGTAGACCAACGTCACTGGTCACAGGAGGGTATATCTCGAGATAACTGATGGAACCTAAAGAATCCTAACCAAGCGATTAGACCCTATGCCGAACTCACGGGATTTTGGTTATTCATTAAGGTTTTGGGATCCTAGGGCAGGCAGTACAGGTATAGGCAGTACAGTAATACAGTTCAGACTATGGGTGAAAAAGTACACCCATAGTAACAGGTATACAGTCAAGAGAAAGTCAGGACATGGGCAATAAAGTAAACCCTTAGTTAACAATCAAGATCAAGATATGCATATGCAATGCTGAAAACTGGCTTGAGTAGCCTTATTTAAAATATACGATTTGATAAAAAAATTAGATCAATGGGTTTTAACATATATTTTTAAAACAATAGGAATAGAATTTAAAAACGATAGTAATATAGGCTTGTTTCCAAAATATTTTCTTGAACAGGTTTTGATTGTCAGATGGTTTTAATAGTTTTAGAAAAGGTAGAAGCATCATATTTTTTGCAACTTAAGGACTATGATTCTCGGTGAAACCTACGAATGTGATATATTACGAACTAATTAAAATTTATTTCAAGTTCTACGTAATACAAGTAAACCGTAAAAGTGATTTGAAATTGAAGGATTCACTGCTGACTAGTACTCACGAGAATGACCATAACTGTTTACATATCATTCCAAAAATTACAAATTTTAAGTCCTTAAAAACTAGACTTCTAAAGCTTTCTTTTGACAGTTTACAATTAAAATTTCATACATTATTACTTCTTAAAAAAATTGATATAACACGGACTTGAATAGATTAATTTAAAACTAACATGTACTCACGATAACAGTCATAACTCATCCCAACTTATTCCAAAAATTATTAAATCTAAACCCTTAAAAACTAAACTCATGTAGCTTTCGTTGGACAGTTTACATTTTGATTTCCATACATATTTACCTCTGAACAAGATCCATTCACAGCCAACCAGTACTCACGAGAACACTCATAAATCATCACATATTATTCCAGAAATTATGAAATCAAAAACTAAGAAAAGATGAAAAAAAGGATTTTGAGGCCTCAAGTTGTACTTAAAGAGATGGGGGAGAAGGGCTATTTATAGGCTAGGAATTAAAGGAGAAAAACAACATAAATGGGCTGTTGGACCCTTTGTCAAAGACAGGGAAAATTTGCCACTGACCGTGCATATTTTTCACAGACCGTGACAAGCTCTATGCCAACTTATAACAATTTCAAGAATAATTAGCCTTCTCTTCAAAATTCCGCAGCCTGTTCAATTCTAAAATTTTCAAACCTCAATTGTTCAAGTCAAAACTTTTCAATAGGAGTCTTCAAAATGATCTTCAAAACCCTTCGTAAATCAAATAATTATGACATAAAAATTGTAATATCATCTTAACCCTCTAATTGATAAAATGTCAATTTCATTTTTTGACCATTCTATGTTTTACCATGTTTTGACTCGTGGCCTTCAATAATCTACCATCCTTGCAAATGGCCTTCAATAAAAAAACTCCAAAGTGCTTATGAGCAATCTACAAATTAAGCTCACAAAAATCTAGATGCTCGTAAGGACCAAAAATCCATGTGACTCAAAATAGGTGACAAAATGAAGGATTTAGATATAAAAACCGAAAACAGTTATCTAAACCTCTTATGACTTAAACCAATCTAAATCCAACAATCTTATAACAAAAATATAACAAGAGATAATTTAAATGCTTCAGAAAATATATGCATTTGATGTCTCATCATGTACCGTCCCGATCGTTAGACCCTGATTCTAATTGGCTAGTTGTGTGTTATCATTCATGCTAGGTACACAAATCCTTAGCAAAGGGAAACCCTTGGCTAACCCTGATAGAGGAATAATATTTTGTAGCGACTCAAGTTGTGGTACAGGGACTAGGGTCGTTTAAACCTTAGAGTCATAACGAGTTGCCAAATATTTTTCCTCTCTAGACCTAGGGATTAGTGTCCACGGTGAAGTTCCCGAGATGTATTTGTCCTCACTTTCATGTCAACAGTTACTACCTACGCATGACCTTGTTCCTTAAAGTGGGGTCTCATTTACATTAAGAGTGACATTGACGGGGAAAGAATTGAGGTATCAAAAAAGTAATCAAAGAGCTCTCCCTAATTACGGAGGTTGTGTGGTAGCTTCTCATTAAGTGGAGAAAAAAATTTATGTGACATACATTGGGAATTCCCAAATACCTTCACATTATTTGTTGTAGGCATAAGATAGGTTTAGATGTCTTACATGTTATAGAATATAGGATCAAAGTCATTCATCGGTCATGTTACACAAATATTTCCCATGGCTAGTCAATTATAGTGTAATCTCTCTTGTTTTCATGTTCATTAGTTGTTTACAAAAACCCTCCAATCATATGTTTTTAGCACTAACTATTACCAACATACAATCAGAGTGATTCTCCATTGTGGGTATAGTTAACTTTCAAATTCTAGTGTCTCTGCGGATGACCCCAGAATTGCCACTAGTTACTCTATAATAGTAGTAATGAGTATGGGAGAAACTTTATAAATTACTAACTTTAGGAAGCATTCAAAGCTTAAGCTCTCCCGCAAGGATTTATACGAACCCACAGGTGCGGATCACCTGCAACTAGGCTTCTTAAGATTCCACCTACTTAACATATATATTGTACAGGAAAGTTTGTGGGTTGTGCGGGTAGTATTGCAATTTTTCCAATTTCTTCCATGACACGTGTACTCTGGAGATGGAAATATAATGAAACTACACTGTTCAGAGAGAGATAGTGTTCAGTAACAAAATGGGTTTCATATTGTGCATGTCGTTGTGCCCTAAATCCAAATAATGTGTTACACGTGAAAACTACCAAATGCTATTTTTATGCAAAACCATACTTCTAAGCGAGAACCAATGGCCATATTATGATTACACTTTGATTATTGTAATATTGTGCCGATTTTTTCAACCAATGTTTTGGATTTCATATTCCACAAGTTATGTTTTTCTAAGTTATATCCCAAACTGATTTCCTAATGAATCTACATAATTAGCAGGGTGTCTTTATTGTGGTTGATTATAATGATGAATATCTTATCACTACATGGAATATGTTTGCGCATACTTCCTAAAACAAACACTTTACCAAACCATTTTATAAAATTAACCTAAAAGTGAGAACTATTTAGAATATTTTTTTAATATATACATTCTTATGATTTTTTTTCATGAGAGTATGTGTTGCACGTGCATGTCATAAATGGGCATAGTCTGTGAAAATCATTCTAACAAGAATTCAGATTCACATTTTGGAATATACAAAAAATTTGGGGGTGATATGAATCTCGGTGTGAAAACTCTAGATTGCGAAATTTTAGATCTTTGACAACAATAGGGATTTTGCAAGCCCTAACGTGGCCACACAAAATTCAAGCGTCTAGTCTTCAGGGTACACTTAATTTTATGGGTATTCTTGGCCACAAACCCTAAACACAATTGGAAACTGAATCGACTTATGGCAGGTTTAAGAAGCTAAAACCATATCTAACTAAAATACCTATTTTAAACCCTAATTCGGCCGTCCTCTTCAAAAAAATGGACTTGAAGAATATAACCTTATCTAATCTTACTGAATCTAATTATAATCAGAATAAAATTATATGTTTTTGAAAACCCTAATTGGAATGGGTCAAAAATATTAACTCTTCAGAAGCCCACATGGCCGAGTTATTGGACTGATTAAAATAATGTTACAATAGTTCACAATAATACCTCATTAAAAAAACCAATGGGAAAAGGAGTGTAGTGTTCTTCGCGACGTTTTCGGTTAATCGACAAGCTTGAATAATTAATCCAAGCCCTAGCTGACTTATTCTTGAATTCTTTATCATAAAGCTGATCCATCAAAGCATTCAATGCCACATCCCTAGGTTTTATTCTTGACCTTGTCATCGGTCCAACCATATCACTTAGAGAATCCCTAACATAACCCTTGAATGCTTGATTAAGTCATGGAATGTTTTCATTTATGGTGGTAGTCACCTTGGAATCTCCATTAGGGGAGTGATTATTACCTTTCATTCTTCTGATGAATAAATTAGTCAAACAATATATATATATAAATAGGGGTGGGTTCAGGTGATAACACGCTCTTAATGTGTGAACACTCATTTATGTGAGAAAAAATCTGAACCATAGAAATAATTTGATCAAAGGTTGATATTTATTTGTTTCCCAAATCATATAAAAATGCGGGTCATTTTTCCAATGGTACAGTACGCCTGTATCTGTACACTTTTTTCTTCCTTGTTTTCCTCCCAGTTTTTAACTCTTTTTTCTTTCTTTCCTTTTAGTTTACATTTTTTTTTCACGCATTCTTTCCTTTTTGTTTTACACTCTTTTGACGCATCTATTTTTATTTTATTTTTGTTCTTTTATATTTTTACCTTATTGGTATTTAAACTATGAGTTGTACTTTAACCACCAAGTTAATTTCATAACACACGGAAAGTTATAAAAAAAAAGCACACACTAGTTACATTTGAAGCACTTTCAAGTGTTGATTGAAGCACCTATGAGTTGTACAATAAGCACCAAGTTGTTTTTTGTAGAATACACATGGCATAAAATAAACACCTGAAGGTTACACTAGAAGCACATAAAAGCAATGGTCGAAGCACCTATTAGTTGTAGTCTAAGCACCAAATTGTTTACGTAGCACATTCAAATTATAAAAGAATCACATACATATTACATTTAAAGCACTTATAAATGATGGTTAATGCACCAATAAGTTATACTCTAAACACTAAATTCTTTTCATAGAACATGTAAGTTATGAAAGACGTTAGTTATAACATAATATAGGTGTTCCCACATGATCTCAATTCTTTGTGTGTGTGTGCATACATCTTCTTGGTGGGAAATATGTACAGTACAATGGTTATAAATCTAAGTGCATGCTAAGTGCACAGAAATTATGTCCAACCCCCTTAAGATCATGGACAAGAAAAACCTTCGGTACCTTTTCCGTAACTCTAAGACTAAGTATAATCATGGATTGTCAATTGCAGAAAATTTACAATCAAAACCTTGGTAGAGAAAATAAAAATGAACCACCAACCTTACCAAGCACAGTGATTTTTTTGCTATGGTGTAGAAGGGATGTATTTTTCATCTCACCACCAAGTTCAATGCAATTAAGGTTCATGTGGCACGACGAAGCATACTCTTGCTAAATGATAATGTCATACTGGTTAAAGAGAAAAAGAAGTGGAAAGACAATGTCAAACCGATAGATACACCGCTGAACTTGGAGAAATTGATTTTGGGGAATAAGATGAATACCCCTGAATAGATAAGATTTGATAAGAAGCAGTTAGTTTCTTTGTTGCAAAATAATTATGAACCCGTTATTATAAAATATACCTCTTGGCAAAGTTTTCTAAGCTAATTGGTCTATGATTCAGAGCAAAACTAAATGATAGTTTAGAACAACTTTTAAATTTCTATTCACCAAGAGTTTTTTGGAATAAGCAACAAAAACGATTGAGTTTCATGGGTTTGTAGAGCATGTGAAACCCCTACAAAAATTCTATGTTCTATCCCAACTGATTTCCTAATGAATATACATAATTATCTTGGTTTTCTTTATTTTGGCTAATTATAATGATGAGTATCTTATCACTATAGGAAAAATATTTACACATACTTCCAAAAAATATATATTACCAAACTGGTTGGTAAAATCAACCAAAGAGTGGTTTCTATAGCATAGTTTTTCGTTACATTCGTTCATATAATTTGTTTCGCATGTGTGTATGTTATAAATTTGCATAGTGCGTGAAAATTATCTTAACAAGAATGTGGATTCATCCTTCGGAATATGAATAAAACTGGGGGGCTTATTACATTTTCATAAATGTGATAAATAAATTATTCAAACACTATAAATTATTAAAATACTATACCACCTTGAGGACCGAAAAATCATTTTAAATTTTTTGGGTACCGAATGTACGATGTATTGGTATTGGGGACCAAAACATGATATTGCGACATATGTTGGGGACCAAAAAACAATTTAGTCTGAGTTAAATTTTTCTAAGTTCTATCCCAAACTAATTTCCTAATGAATCTACATAATTATCTTGGTTTTATTTATTTTGGCTAATTATATTGATGAATATCTCATCACTATGTAGAAAATGTTTACGCATACATTCCAAGATAAAAGCATTACCAAACCATTTGATAAAATTAACCTAAAAGTGAGTACTATTTAGAATGGTTTTCATTATATTCGTTCTTATAATTTGTGCTACATATGTGTACGTGGATGTTATAGATGTGTATAGTGAGTGAAGATTATCTTAACAAGAATACAGATTCGGAATATAACTAAAATTGGGGGAGGAGGCCTATTGCATTTTCATGCATATGATAAATAAATTATTCAAACAATATATATACATCATCTTGGTGGGAATTATGTACAACACATGGTTAGTTCACAAAACTTTTGTCTAACCTTCTTAAGAATATGGAAAAAAAGAACCTTCGATACCTTTTTCCTTAACTATAAGAATAAGTCTAACCGTGGGATGTCCATTACGGAGATGTTACAATCAAAATCGAGGTATGGTGAAAAAAGTGAACCACCTACATTACCTAGCACAGTGATAATTTTTTTCCTATGGTGTAGAAGGAATGTATTTTTTATCTCAACACCTAACTCAATGAAATTGTGGTTCACGTGACACAAAGAAACACACTTTTGCTGAATAGGAATGTCATACTAGTTGAAGAGAGAAAAAGTGGAAAACCAGTGTCTAGGTGAAAGATACACCGCTGAACTTGACAAATGGATTTTGGGAAATAAATTAAATGTCCCTAAACTGATAAAATTTGATAATAAGTAGTTGGTTTCTTTGTTGCAAAATAATTATGAACATGTTACGGTAAAATATACCTCATAGCGCCGTTTGTATGTCGATGGGTATAAAATTGGGATTAAAATAAAATGATAATTTACAACAAGTGTTAAATGACTAATCACTAAAAGTGTTTTTGGAGAAAGCAACATTCAAGATTATGCTGCATGGGTTTGTAGAGCATGTAAAACAGTTAAAATCGAGAGGAAGTGTTTCTTTTGTCTACAAATTGGAACGCATTAAATCCAACCGATATTGAAAGATTGTGGGTTCATATTACTTATTCATAGTTTTGTTCAAAAAAAATCTTAAATGTCGAGAAAATGGAGCCTACAATCGGGCTTCTTAACATTCCATCTACTTCATTTGCTAAGACATATGATTTGTGTAAATAAATTTATGGGTCGTGCGAGCAGTGTTGCACTATTTCCAAAAACAATTCATGCTATGCTTGCTCTACGAGTTGGATATCTAATGGAACTGCACTATTCAGAGAGAGATAGAATGAAACAACAAAATGGGTTTCTTATTGTGCTTATCACTGTGCCACATGTCTAAGTAATGTGTTACACATGAAAAATACAAATGGTTATATGTATACAAAACCATGTTTCTGAGAACCAATGATCACATTATGATTATACTATGATTCTTATCGTGTAATGCGTATTATTTCAATCAATATTGTGGATTTCATAATCCACAAGTTAATTTTTCCTATGTTCTAGCAAAAACTAATTTTGTAATAAATCTACATAATTTTCTCGGTGTCTTTATTGTAATTGATCATAATGATAATTTATTATCACTATGGGGAACTTTTTTATGCATATTTCCTAAAACTAAAACTTTACCAAACCCTTTGGCAACATTAACCTAAAACTGAGTACTAATTAGTATATTTTGTTAAGATTTTTTATGATTTTTCCCCATGTGTGTATGTATTGCACGTGCATGTGATAAGTGTGCATTATCTGTGAAAATTACATTAACAAGAATGGGGATTCACAATTCGGAATATGGATAAAGAGGAGATATTATTACATTTTTTGTGCTTCTGGTAAATAAACTATTCAAACAATATACTCATATTCTTGGTGGGAAATATGTATATTGCAATGGTTATGAATCTTGGAGCATGCTAAGTGCACAGAAATTTTGTCTAACAACCTTAAGAACATGGAAATAGGAGTCTTTAGTACCTTTTCCTTGTCTGTATGACTATGTTTAATAATGGGATGTCCATGGTGGAGTAGTTACAATCGAAATCTAGGTATGTCAAAAAATGTGAACCACCAACATTACCTAGCACGGTGATAGTTTTTTGCTATGGTGTAGAAGTGATGTATTTTTCATCTCCAGAAATAGTTCAATACAATTGTGGTTCATGTGGCACAAAGAAATACAATCTTGCTGAATGGGAACGTCATACGGGTAATGTTGCAATTGTTCCACTTCCTTTCATGCCATGTGTGCTTGGAGACCTAGATATCCAGTGGAACAACACTATTTAGATAGAGATAGTGTTTAGCAATGGGTTTCTTATTATGCTTTTCATTGTGCCCGAAATCCAAATAATGTGTCACACGTGAAAAACAAATAGTGATCTCTCTAAAAGAACAATGCTTCTAAGCATGAACCAATGGAAACATTATGATGATACTATGATTATAATAGTTTAATGCAGATTCTTTCAACCAATATTGTGGATTTCATAAAGCACAAGTTAAATTTTCATAAATTCAAACCCAAATTGACTTCCTAATGAATATACCAAATTATCTTGGTGTCTTTACTGTGGTGGATCATAATGATCAATATCTTATACTATAGGGAAAATGTTACACATACTTCCCAAAACAAAAAAAAACAATTTACCAAATCTTTTGGTAAAATTAACCTAAAAGTGAGTACTATGTAACATAGTTTTTCAATATCTTCGTTCTTATGAATTTTTTCATGTTTGAATGTGTTGCAAGTGCATGTGATAAACGTTCATAGTGCACGAAAATAATCTTAGCTGGAATGGGGTTTCACACTTCGGAATATGGATAAAATGGTGGGGGTGCTTATTAAATTTTTATGAATCTGATAAATAAATTATTCAAAAATATACATTTATCTTATTGGGGGGAAATATGTATAGTGCAATGTTTTTAAAAATCTAGGCGCATGTTATGTGCACAAATATTTTGTCTAATCTCCATAATAACATGGGAAAAAATCTTTCAGTTCCTTTACCTTAATTCTAAGACTAAGTATAAACATGGATTATCCATTGAGGAAAAGTTGCAATCAAAACCTAGTTATAGGGAAAAGTGAACCACCCACCTCACATATCACAGTGATAGTTTTTTGCTACGGTGTAGAAGGGATGTATTTTTCATTTAAGCGATTTCTCTATAAAACTAAACTTCCCAGTGGGAACCACGTGGCCATATTTTTATTATACTATGATAATTGTAGTTTTATTCAAAAATTTTCAACCAATATTGTGGATTTGATTATCCAAAAGTTAATTTTATCCAAATTCCATCCCAAACGTATATCCCAATGAATCTACATCATTATCAGGGTATGTGTTGCACGTGCATGTCATAAACGTGCATTACCTTTTCCTTAATTCTAATACTAAGTCTAATCATGGGTTGTCTATTGCGAAGAAATTACAATCAAAACCTTGGTATGACAAATAAAAGTGAACCACCAACATTACCAAGAACATTGATATTTTTTTGCTATGGTGTAGAAGGGATGTGTTTTTCATCTCAGCACTTAATTCAAAGAAATTGTGGATCATTTGTCTCAAAGAAACACGCTCTTTCTCAATGG
The DNA here is from genome assembly GCA_032355405.1 of Rubia balearica. Lineage (NCBI taxonomy): Eukaryota > Viridiplantae > Streptophyta > Magnoliopsida > Gentianales > Rubiaceae > Rubia > Rubia balearica. The sequence goes on along the minus strand of JAULKJ010128219.1, from coordinate 12,776 downwards.
AAATTTCATCCTGGTTGAATGAAAAAAGCGAAAGGCCAATGTAAAAGAGAAAGAGGCAGCGCTGAACTTGGAGAAATCAATTTTGGGAAATAATTCGAATGCTCTTGAACTGATAAAATTTAATAAGAAGCAGTTGGTTTACATGTTGCAAAATAATTATGATACTGTAAAATTTAACTCATATCATCATTTTCTATTCCGATCGATCTAAGATTTGGAGCAAAACTAAATGACAATTTTGAACAAGTGTTAAATTGCTATTCACCAAGAGTTTTTGGAGCAAGCAACATTTTGGAGAGAATGTGAATTCCCTAAAATTAAGAGGAAGTGTTTCTTTGTCTCGCAAAATGGAACGCATTAAAACCAACTGATATAGAAATATTGTAGGTTCATGTTACTTGTGAATGGTTTCGTAAATAAATTGGTTATGGGTCATGCGGGAAGTATTGCAATTTTTCCACTTTCTTTCATGCCATGAGTGTTGTGTGAGATGGATATGCAATGGAACTGCACTGTTCAAAAGAGAATATTTTCAACAATAAAATGGGTTTCTTATTGCGCCTTTCATTGTGGCCGAAATCAAGATAATGTGGTACACATGAAAATTGCCAATGGAAATTTCTCTAAAAATCCATACTTCAAAGCGAGAACCAATGGCCATATTATGTTTATACTACAATTACTGTTTTTTTATGTAGATACTTTAAACCAATATTGTGGATTTCATAATCCACAATTTAAATTTTTCTATGTTCGATCCCAAACTAATTTCCTAATGAATCTACAAAATTATCTGGGGGGTTTCTCGTAAACGTGCATAGTGCGTGAAAATTATCTTTACAAGAATGCAGATTCACACTTTGGAATTTGAATTAAATGGGGTGGGGTTTATTACATTTTCACGCATCTAATAATTAAATTATTCAAAAATATATATATATATACATATTGTGGGTGGAAAATATGTACAGTGCAATGGTTGTAAAATCTAGGTGCAAGCTAAGTGCATAAAAAATTCGTTAAACCTCCTTTAGAAAATGTACAAAAACAACCTTCAGTACCTTTTCCTTAATTGAAAAACTAATTCTAATCATGGGTTGTTACAATCAAAACCTAGGTACAACAAATAAAAGGGAGCCACCAACATTATCAAGCACATTGATAGTTTTATGCTACGGTGTAGAAGGGATGTATTTTTAATCTCAGCACCTAGATCAATGCAATTGTGGTTCATGTGGCACGATGAAAAACACACTTGCTGGAATGTCATATTGGTTGAAGAACAAAAAAGTGGAAAACCAATTTCAAAGCGAAAGATACACCGTTGAACTTGAAGAAATCAATTTTGGGGAACAATCTGAATGCTCCTGAACTTATAAAATTTGATAAGATGTAGTTGGTTTCTTTGTTGCAAAATAATTATGAACATGTTACTGTAAAATTTACCTCATGCTAATGGGTCCAAGATTTGGAGCAAAATTAAATGATAATTTGAAACAAGTGTGAAACTGCTAATCACCAATATTTTTTGGAGCAAGAAACATTTACGATTATGCTCCATGGGTTTGGAGAGCATGTGAAACCTATAAAATTAAGAGGAAATGTTGTTTTTGTCACGAAAAATGGAATGTATTAAAGTTAACTGATATAGAAAGTTTGCAGGTTCATGTTACTTGTGAATGATTGCGTCACTAAATTGGTTTCTTAAATTTTGAGACAATGGAGCCTGCAACTGTGATTCTTACGATTCACCTACTTAATTTTCTAAAACATATATTTTTTGCAAAGAAGTTAATGGGTCGTGTGGGAAGTATTGCAAAATTTTCAATTTTTTACGTCTTATGTCCTCTGCGAGCTAGATATATAATTAAACTGCACTCTTCAAACAGAGATAATGTTCAACAACAAAATGGGTTTCTTATTATGCCCTACATCTAGATAATGTGCTACACGTGAACACTACCAATGGCAAATCTACATAATTATATGGGTATGTGTTGCACTTACTTGTCATAAAAATACGTGCATGTCATAAACGTGCATAGTGCATGAAAATTATCTTAACAAGAATGCAGATTCAAACTTTGAATGTAAATAAATTTTGGGGGAGGGGTTATTAATTTTTTCATGCATCTGATTAATAAATTATTCGAACAATATATATATACATATTCTGGGTGAGAAATATGTAGAGTGCCATGGTTATAAAATATGAGTGCATCATGAGTGCATAAAAAATTCGTCCAACCTCCTTCAGAATATGTACAAAAAAACCTTCAGTACCTTTTCATTAATTCTAAGACTAATTCTAATCTTGGGTTGTCCATTGCAAAAACGTTACAATCAAAATCTAGGTATGACAAATAAAAGTGAACCACTAAAATTACCAATAACATTGATAGTTTTTTGCTATGGTGTAGAAGGGATGTCTTTTTCATCTCAGTACCTAGTTCAATGCAATTGTGGTTCATGTGGCACGAAGAAACACACTCTTGCCAAATGGGAGTCATACTAGTTGAAGAGAAGAAAAAAAAAGTGGAAAGCCAATGTCAAAGCGAAGGATCCCCGCTGAACTTGGAGAAATCGATTTTTGGGAATAATCTGAATGTTCCTGAAATAATAAAATTTGATTAAAAGTTGTTGGTTTCTTTGTTTCAAATAATTATAAACAAGTTACTGTAAAATTTACCTCAGAGCGCCATTTTTTATGCTTATGGGTCTAAGATTTGGAGCAAAACTAAATGATAATTTGCAAAAAGTGTTAAATTTTCATTCACCAAGAGTTTTTTGAGCGAGCAACATTCATGATTATGCTTCATGGGTTTGTAGAGCATGTAAAACCTCTAAAATTGAGAGGAAGTGTTGCTTTTGTCTCGCAAAATGGAACGCGTTAAAACCAACCGATATAGAAAGATTGCGGGTTCATGTTACTTGTGCATGGTTCGCCTAGAAAATGGTTTCTAAAATTTAGAGACAACAGAGCCTACTGATGAGACGTTAAATGCTAGGTTTAGATAAGTTTACATCAAAAGGGGTTTGGATGACCATTTTTTATTTTCATATCTAAATCCTTCATTTTACAACATATTTAAAATCTAATGGATTGTTGTCCTTATGAGCATCTAGATTATATTTTGTGAGCTTATTTCTAGATGGAGTAAGCACTTCGGAGTAGTTTAGTGAAGGTCATTTGCAAGGATGGTAGAATACTGACCACGAGTTAAAATGTAGTCGAAGATAGAAGGGTCGAAGAAGGAAGAAAAAGAGGTGAATGAATTGTGATCCGAGAGCTAAACCAAGTTTAGGGAATGATCTAAGAAGAATTTTCCTCCGAGAGTGACACCATGGGATTCATCTTCCCGATCGCTATGAATTACAAGAACTCTCAAATAGGATCAGTGGTTCACCCGTAGCGGTGCATATAAGTTGGGGGAAAAACAAAGTTTTGTAAAGTTAAAGGTTGGCATAGCCCATGTAGATTTTCATGGCCCGTACCAAGAGGTGGACGAACCCAGACTCCAATTCGTAGCCTATAAGATTTTGCATGGATGGGAAATCTGAAGACAAAGATGAAGATTCCAGACCATGACCCGTGTGTTTTTTCACATGCCATGTGCTCAGATGGAAAGTACATGCTCTCCAGTTCTTGGGCCACACATTCAGTTTGCTTGAGATGTACCTCCAATCCGTGCTCGCAAACTTTTACACGGTTGCATGGCCCGTTCTAATGAGGAACTAGGAGTGGCATTGGGGTTTTACTAGGGTTTTCCAAACTTGGGCCTTTAGAGGCCCATTTATCTTCTCCTATATAGGGAGGCTTTAGTCTCCTGTGGTTTAGTAAGTAGCCATAATGTAGATCTTAGTCTTTGGTAAGTAGGAAGAAAGATGAGAATTATCTCTCTCCCTCTCTGTCTCTCTAAAGTTCTTCTTATCTTTTCCTTCTTGAAGTTCTTAGATCCATGGAAATTAATTCAATGATACCAAAAATTTAATAGTAATACTAGAGTAGTTTAATTTCTTGGGGAAATATTTGTATTCATGACTAGATGTTGACTTGTGAGATTCTTAGATTTCTGTATATTTATGTCCTATAAATATTTATGCTTGATTCATGCTTCATATATGCTTTACATTTTTGTAAGATTTATGCCATGCCATATTTTGTGATGCTACCATATATTGATGCTAAGTATAATATCGGGCTAGTCTTAAAATGCTATCTTGGGAGTGTTAGGTTACGGCTATTATAGGTTCAAGAGTACCGGGGACATAAGTGCATTCATGCTATCTCGAGAGTACTGAGAAGCCATTGTTGTACCTTTAAAAAATAAAATTTATAGCCCTTAAGTGCTTCCTAAGTACAAATAAATAGATACCAGAAAATTGGGGCGATCCATGAAGAGAGATTTTCCTAAGGTTTCATGCATGTAAGGTTGACATAATCATAGATATATATATATATATATATATATATAAAGTGGGTTGGAGGGGGGGTTGATTTTTCCTAAGTTATGAAAGTAAAGACATGACAATTAGCATATAAAGGTAATTGTGCTAATCATGCAACAAAGGAAAAAAATATAAAATCACATGACAAACCGGGGGAAATTGATTCCGACTTCCAAACCTCTTATAGATCATGGAAACAATCACTCATTCATTGACATTAATTGCCCATACTAAATGCTATCACTTCCATTTTGAAGATAAACATTTCTTTCTTCGTAAGAGTAATTCATAATAGCAATCAATGATTATTTACAAACCTCATTAATGCTCACTTTAGACAAACACCGCCTAAAGGTATTTCATCAATGACATCATATACAAAGAACCTTAGATTTGATAACCACTACGAGCATGGTACCGAATTCCTAGCTATTTAACCTAACAAAAATATTTATTAGGTTTAATCTAGAACAATAAACATTCAAGATTATACTTTTTAGCAATATCTTAGATTAATTATGGTAACAACCCTTATTAACATACTCATCTAGAAAGATTAACATAATTTACTCAACAAGAAGTTCAAATTTCATATTCTTGTGTTTTCCTGCAAAAGAGATAAGAAGTTGTACACATTCTTAACATCCTAGCAATCAATCATACAAACACTTCGTATTCTCAAGTAACCCATAGCATAAATGAAGTAAACATCAACAAAAATGGCACAATAAATGCTAAGCAATAAATGTTCATGAAAGAGTGAAATAGATATTCTCACTACATGAATTTGGAAGGTTCAATCAATTGCTCAAAAGTTTAAGTCTAGCCTAGATAATGAAAACACATAACAAATCTACAAGAATTCATGAATGAAGTACAAAAACTAAGAAAAAAGGTTTTAAGGCCTCAGGTCGGACTTAGAGAGATGAGAAAGAAAAGGCTATTTATAGGCTAGGAATTAAAGGAGAAAATATCATAAATGGGCTGCTGGACCCTTTGTCACAAACCATGAAACTTTTTCACTAACCATGGCCACTGACCATTCACATTTGTCACTGACCGTGACAAGCTCTCTGCCCAACTTCTGTTAATTTTCAGAATAATTGGCCATCTCTTCAAAATTATGTCGCCTCTTCAAAACCCTTCATGAATCAAAGAATTAGGACATAAAACATGTAATATCACCCTAACCCTCTAATTGAAAAAATGTCAATTTCATTGTTCAACTATTCTATCTTTTACCACGTTTTAACTCGTGGCCTTCAATAATCTACCATCCTTGCGAATGGCCTTCACTAAAAAATATCTGACGTGCTTATTAGCAATCTACAAATTAAGCTCACAAAAAGGAATCTAGATGCTATGATGTAAACATATCTAAATATAGAAATCTTCTAACAAAAATATAACAAGAGAGATGTTAAAGGCTTCGGAAAATATATGCATTTGATGTCTCATCAAGTACCGTCTTGATTGTTAGACCCTAATTCTAATTGTCTTATTGTGTATTAATCATTCATGCTAGGGGCACAAATCCTTAACGAGGGGAAACCCTTGGCTTACCGTGATAGATGAGGATAATAGTTTATTGCGACTAAGGTTTTGGTATAGCGACTAGGGTTTTTCAACCCTAAATTCATTATGAGTTACCAAATCCTTTGCCTCTCTAGGCCTAGAGATTGGTGTCCATAATTAAGTACCCGGGACTTATTTTCCTCACTCTCATATCTAACATTTACGACCTACGTACGAATTTGTTCCTTTAAGCGGAGGCTCATTTGCATTAAGAGTGAGATGTACGAGGAAAGAATTGAGGTATCAAAACGGCAATCAAAGAACCTCTCTAATTATGCAGGTGGTGTAGTAGCTTCTCATTAAGTTGAGATGAACCTTTGTGGGGAATTCCCAAATACCTCCACACTATTTGACGTAGGAATAAGATAGGTTTATATGTCTTACATGTAATACAATCTAGGATCAAAGTCATTCATCGGTCATGTTACGCAAATATTTCCCACGGCTTGTCAATTATAGTTTAATCTCTCTTGTTTGTATGTTCATTAGTTTTTAGACAAAACTCCTCCAATCCTATGTTTTTAGCACTAATTATTCCCGACATACAATCAAAGTGACGCTCAATTTTGGGTTGTGTGTACTTAACTTTTTAATTCTAGTATCTCTGTGGAAGACCCTGGAATTTCCACTAGCTACTCTATAATAGTAGTAATTAGCACGGGAGAAACTTTATAAATTTCTAACTTTGTGAAGCTCTCCCGCAAGGGTTTGTATGATGCTCTGGGTACGGATCACCTGCAACTAGGCTTCTTAAGATTCCACCTACTTAATTCGCTAAGACATATATTTTGTACAAGCAAGTTTATGGGTTGTGCTTGCAGTATTGCAATTTTTCTAGTTTCTTCCATGACATGTGTACTCTGCGAGCTGGAAATATAATGAAACTACATTGTTCAGAGAGAGATAGTGTTCAGTAACAAAATGGGTTTCTTATTGTGCCTTTCGTTGTGTCCCAAATCCAAATAATGTGTTACACATGAAAACTACCAAAGGTGATTTTTATACAGAACCATACTTCTAAGAGAGAACCAATGGCCATATTATGATTACAATATGATTATTGTAATATTATGCGGATTCTATCAACCAATGTTGTGAATTTTATAATCCACAAGTTATATTTTTCTATGTTCTATCCCAAACTGAAATTCTCATAAATCTACATAATTATCTGGGTGTCTTTATTTTGGTTGATTATAATGATGAATATCTTATCACTACAAGGAAAATGTTTGCGCATACTTCCTAAAACAAACACTTTACCAAACCATTTTGTAATATTAACCTAAAAGTGAGAACCATTTGGTATAGTTTTTTAATATATTCATTCTTATGATTTGTTTTTCATGAGTGTATGTGTTGCACGTGCATGTCATAAACAAGCAGAGTCCGTGAAAATTATCTTAACAAGAATGCAAATTCACATTTCGGAATATGCAAAAAAATTGGGGGAGGGGTGGTTATTACATTTTCAGTCTTCTGATGAATAAATTAGTCAAACATTATATATATATACACATCTTCTTGATGGGAAATATGCATAGTACAATGGTTGTAAAATCTACGTGCATGTTGAGTGCACAAAAATACTATCCAACCTTCTTAAGAACATGGACAAGAAGAACCTTCGGTACCTTTTCCTTAACTGTAAGACTAAGTCTAATCATGGATTCTCCATTGCAGAGAATTTACAATAAAAACCTAGGTAAAGAAGATAAAAGTGAACCACCAACATTACCAAGCACAGTGACTGTTTTGCTATGTTGTAGAAGGGATGTATTTTTCATCTCACCACCTAGTTCAATGCAATTGTGGTTCATGTGGCACGAAGAAACAAACTCTTGCTGAATGATAATTTCATATTGGTTTAAAAAATGGAAAACCAATATCAAAGCGAAGGATACACTGTTGAACTTGGAGAAATCGATCTGGGGGAATAATATGAATACCCCTGAACATATAAAACTTGATAAAAGCAGTTAGTTTATTTGTTGCAAAAATAATTATGAACCTGTTATTATAAAATATACCTCAGGCCAAGGTTATCTATGCTAATGGGTATATGATTCAGAGCAAAACTAAATGATAGTTTACAAAAACTATTAAATTGCTATTCACCAAGAGTTTTTTGGAGCAACCACATACACGATTGTGCTTAATGGGTTTGAAGAGCATGTGAAACCCCTTGAAATTTCTAATTTCTATCCCAAACTGATTTCCTAATGAATCTACATACTTATCTTGGTTTTCTTTATTTTGACTGATTATAAAAATGAATATCTTATAACTATAGGAAAAATGTTTACGCATAATTCCAAAAAAAAACTTTACCAACCTATTTGGTAAAATCAACCTAATAGTGAGTACTATTTAGTGTAGTTTTTTGTTATATTCGTTCATATAATTTGTTTTGTATGTGTCTACGTGCAAATGTGCATAGTGCGTGAAAATTATCATAACAATAATGTGAATTCATCCTTCGAATATAAATATAAATGGGGGTGCTTATTACGTTTTCACATATCAGATAAATAAATTATTCAAACAATATGTATACATCTTCTTTTTGGGAAATATGTACAGTGAAACGGTTGTAAAATCTGGGTGCATGCTAAGTGCACAAAAATTTTGTCTAACCTGCTTAAAATAACATGGACAAAAAGAACCTTCAGTACCATAAAATTTAGTATAATTATGTGTCATCCATTGCAAAAAAGTTACAATCAAAACCTAGTGAACCACCTACATTACCTATACATAATGATAGTTTTTTTATTCTATGGTGTAGAAGAGATGTATTTTTCATCTCAGCACCTTAGTTCATGTGGCATGAGGAAACACACTTTTGATGAATGGTAATGTCATATGGGTTGAAGAGAAGAAAAAAATGAAGTGGAAAGCCAGTGTAAAAGTTAAATCTAAGCCGCTGAACCTGGAGAAATGAATTTTGGGAAATAACCTGAATTCCCCTAAACTAATCAAATTGGATAAGAAGCAGTTGGTTTCTTTGTTGCAAAATAATTATGAACCTTTTACTGTAAAATATACCTTAGTGCGTTGTTTTTTATACCAATGGGTCTAATATTGGTAGCAAAACAAAATGATAATTTCCGACAAGTTTTAAATTGTCATTCACCAAGAGTTTTTTGGAGTAAGAAACATTCACGATTATGCTTGATGGATTTTTAGAGCATGTCAAAACCCTAAAATAGAGAGGAAATGTTGCCTTTGTCTCACAAAAGGGAGCACATTAAAGTCAACCGATGTAGAAATATTGCGGGTTCACGTTAATTGTTCATCGTGCTCTCGAGAAAATGGTTCCTCAAATATTGAGACAATGGAGCCTGCAACTGGGCTTTTTAAGATTCCACCAACTTCATTTGCTAAGGCATGTGTTTTGTACAAGTAAGTTTATGGGTTGTACAGGCAATGTTGCAATTTTTTCCCTTCCTTTCATGCCATATTTGCTCTGCGAGCTGGATATCTAATTGAACTGCAATAATCAATGATAGATAATGTTCAAAAATAAAATGGGTTTTTTATTGTGCTTTTCACTGTGCCCCAAATCCAAATAATTTATTACACGTGAAAACTACAAATTGTGATTTCTCTACAAAACCATGCTTCTAAGCGAGAATCAATGGCCACATTATGATTATACTATAATTATTGTAGTGTTATGTGGATTTTTTTAACCAATATTGTGAATTTCATAATCCACGAGTTGAATTTTTCTATGTTCTATCCCAAACTGATTTCCCAATGAATCTACATAAATATCTTGGGTTTCTTTATTTTGGCTGATTATAATGATGAATATTTATCACTATGTAGAAAATATTTACGCATACTTCCCAAGACAAAAGCATTACCAACCGTTTGGTAAAACTAACCAAAAAGTGAGTCCTACTTAGAATAGTTTTTCATTATATTCGTTCTTCTAATTTGTTTTAAATGTGTGTACGTGCATGTTATAAACGTTTATAGTGAGTGAAGATTATCTTAACAAGAATAGAAATTTACACTTTGGCATATAATTGAAATAGGGGGAGGGGGGCTTATTGCATTTTCATGCATCTGATAAATAAATTATTCAAACAATATATATACATCTTCTTGGTGGGAAATATGTACAACGAAATGGTTTTAAAATCCGGATGCATGGTGACTTCACAAAATTTTTGTCTAACCTTCTTAAGAATATGGACAAAAAGAACCTTCAATTCCTTTTACTTAACTATAAGTCTAAGTCTAATCATGGGATGTCCATTGCAGAGAAGTTACAATCAAAATTGAGGTATGGAAAAAAAATGAACCACCTACATTACATAGAACAATGATAGTTTTTTTTTTCTTTCTATGATGTAGAAGGAATGTATTTTTCACCTCATCACCTAGCTCAATGCAATTCTGGCTCACCTGACCCAAAGAAACACATACTTGCTAAATGGGAATGTCAAACTGGTTGAAGAGAGAAAAAGTGGAAAGGCGGTGTCTAGGTGAAAGATACACCGTTGAACCTGGAAAAATGTATTTTGGGAAATAAACTAAATGTCCCTGAACTGATAAAATTTGATAAGAATTAGTTGGTTTCTTTTTTGCAAAATAATTATGAACCTATTAATGTAAAATATACCTCATAGCGCCATTTTGTATGCCGATGGGCATAAAATTGGGATCAAAACCAAATGATAATTACCAATAAGTATTAAATTGCTATTCACCAAAAGTGTTTTTGGAGCAAGCAACATTGACGATTATGTTGCATGGGTTTGTAGAGCTTGTGAAACCCCTAAAATTGAGAGGAAGTGTTGCTTTTATCTTGCAAATTGGAATGTATTAAATCTAGCCGATATGAAAGATTTTCATGTTACATATGCATAGTTTTGTTCAAAAAAATATTTCTTAAATGTCGAGAAAATGGAGCCTGCAATCTGGCATCTTAAGATTCCTCCTACTTCATTTTCTAAGACATATGATTTGTGTAAGAAAATGTATTATTCGTGTGGGCGGTGTTGCACTATTTCCACTTTCTTTCATGCCATGTTTGCTCTGCGAGTTGGATATCTAATGGAATTGCACTATTCAGAGAGAGACATAATGCAGAAATAAAATGGGCTTCTTATTGTGCTCATCATTGTGCCATATGTCAATGTAATGTGCTACACATGAAAACTACAAATGATTATATGTCTACAAAACCATGCTTATAAGAGAGAACCAACGGTCACATTATGAATATACTATGATTATTATCGTGTTATGCGGATTATTTCAATCAATATTGGGGATATCCTAATCCAAAAGTTAATTTTTTCTATGTTCTATCTAAAACTAATTTCGCAATGAATCTACATAATTGTCTCAGTGTCTTTATTGTAATTGATCATAATGATAATCTCTTATCACTATAGGGAAAATGTTTACGCATTAGTCCCAAAATAAAAACTTTACAAACCCATTGAGTAAGATTAACCTAAAAGTGAGTACTATTTTGTATATTTTGTTAATATATTTGTTCTTATGATTTTTTTCCATGTGTGTATGAATTGCACGTGCATGTGATAAGCGTGCATAGTTCGTGAAAATTATATTTACAAGAATGCGGATTCACAATTCGGAATATGGATAAAGGGGGATGTTATTAAGTTTTCCGTGCATCTAATAAATAAACTATTCAAGCAATATACACATCTTCTTGTTGGGAAATATATACAGTGCAATAGTTATGAAATCATATGAATCTCCTTGCGAAAACTTTGGAGTGAAGAAAAATCGGATCTTTGACAAGAATAGGGATCTCGCCCAACCTACTCTTGGCTCACGAATTGCAGCGTCTAACCTGCAGGGAACACTCAACTCGACTTCTAAGCGTCTAGCCTGCAGGGTACACTTAAAAACTTTCTCTATAAACGTCTAGCTCATAGGGTACGAATATATAGGGAGTATTGAAACTTAAATAGCCCGCAGGTTTAATTAGCAATGAAGATAATGAGAATTTCTCAAAGTATGAATAAATGTTGTATAAAAATTGTGTGTAAAATGTCGGCCATTCTTTTCTTTAAATAGAGGAGAATTTCGAGTGCATGTAAACCCTAATCACAATCAGAATATGAATCAATCTCATGACATGTTAAGGAAGCTAAAACCATATCTAACTAAAATATCAACAATCAAATCCTAGTGATATTCTACTTCTAATTCTCGCCATTCATATACTAAATATGAACAATCCCGATGCCACCTGGTTTATAACTTTAAGTATCAAATACTGTTTTAATAACCTTGCTAGACTAGGACCAAATCCAATCACATAGTACCTGAGGAACACCCAAGCAGCAACTTCAACCAATGTAATCGGTAACTTGAGAATGCTAATAATCTGGTCATGCATATCTTCAAAATCGGAATTATCTTTATTCTGATGTGCTAATCTTCAATAATCTCGGCAACAATCTTGAAACAAATTCCATGCTAATCTTGATCTCGCCGCAATCTCCATAATCCAATATTGATTTATCTAATCTTATCAAATCTAATTCTAATCAAAATAAAACTGAATATTCTAAACAGTAATTAAAATATTACCAAAACTCTCCTAAGCCAACATGGCTGAGTTTTTGGTCTTCATTAATAACAATAAAAATACACTAAAATGATCACACTACCTTATTAAAAAATCCAATGGGAAAAAAGAGTATAGTGTTAAACTCCTAAAAATACTAAACTAAGAAAAATATAATAAATGACAT
>JAULKJ010128007.1:0-15083 GCA_032355405.1 Rubia balearica | reverse complement strand
CTGGTAAGCCTTTATTCATTCAATACACACTTACGATAACGCTTATACTAACTTAAGCATCGGAGTGTTTACCCCCCAGACACCGGGGGCATTGTCTTGCAGGTCGGGATGCGGTGCAAGGGATCACGACGAGAGGCTTCATACGGTGGAAACAGATTCATCAGTCATGGCTCCCAAAACCCCAATTAAGGGGCCTCGAAAAGGATTATTATCACTACCCTCTAGGGGATCTCATTCAAAGCACCCTGATGATTGACTTATTTTCAAGGAGGACAGGTTTTTGGCTCAAACTTACAAAATGCGGAAGCTTGGAAGCCTTATCCGAATTCACGGATGAGGTACTATGCAGAGGGAAATTAGTTCTACTCTCTGCTGAAACTATTAATGATTTTTATAGATTGCCAAATGTTCCAAAGGGGAGGATGGGATAAGAGCATTACTCACTGTGAACGAAGATCTAGATGAGGAAGCAGGCAAAAATATTGTAAGGTTTCCCACAAAACAAGGAACCAATGTCGATGCACTTGTCATGCCTAGTTGGATAAAAATTTTGAAGAAATCACTGGCATCATAAATGAATGTGTGGTATCACTTTGTGGCCTCCTGTATTAACCTTGTAACCGTGAACACTAATGTTCACAAGAGTAGGGTGGCAAAGCTATATGCAATAAAAAAATAAATTTTCTTGGAATGTGTGGATAGAATATTAGCGCATATGCTTTGGGAATTGGGATGCTTGGTTTTTGCAATCTCTTTTAGTCACTTTGTTCGAAAGCGGGTGTACCAAACTATAACCATGACATTTATGGCCACCCAAGGGGTCTAATTTCTGTTGAATCATTTTTCAAGATATGACCCATGCAAACTACGGATTACATGGAATCTAGGGTCTTAGTGTAGGAGATTGCCAATTTAAGATTAAAAAAATGGTGCGATAACTTGGAGGTAGTGTTGAGCTACTGATGTGCACCTAAAATCATATTTTTTTCTATTGCAATTATCACTTTTATTAGTAGTTTTTTGTATAGTTGATTGCTAGGTTTAGTTGAGCTTGCATCAAAAGGGGTTTAGATAGTCTTTGTTGATTTTCTTGTCTCCCTTGTTCTATAGATTATTTATACCTAATGGATGTTATGTCATTGCCAGCATCTAGATCCTATTTTGTGAGATTCATTGTAGATTGCTCATAAGCACTTCGAAGTAGATTAATGAAGGCCATTCGCAAGAATGGTAGAAGATATTTGTAAGTCGCAAGGATGGTAGAAGACCAAAGACCACACACTTAATCGTGGTAGTAGATGTAATGCGCCGAGGAGAAGGAGTTAAAGCCTAGAAAATCTAGAAAATTGGCATGGCCTTGTCCTTTTGCATGACCCATTCCAACCAAAATGGCAATGCAGCTAACAATAGGCTTGGGTTGTGTCATTTTTCACGTCCCTTGCCAACCAAGAGGACCGTGCAGATAAGTACTAGCATAGGCTTTGTCCTTTTGAACGAATCGTGTGCCTCAAGGATCAGGACTTGAAGATTCAGTTTTTCCCCGCACCAATATGCTTGGCTGCACCATCAAAAGAAAAAGAACACAGCTCCACTCTGCAACCTGCAAGGCTTTGCAAGGGCCTTATCGCTCAGTCGGCCAAAAGACCCTTCTAACCGGTGTCCAGGAGGAAATTCCACCGCCGCAACGCTCAGATGGCTAAGTAACCCTGCCCAGTTGGCAGTTCGTGCACTTTTTCGTGGGCTATGTGCTATTGCATGGCCCGTGCTAATGCAGTAGCCTAGGGTATCTCTTATTTAGGGCCTTTTAAGGTTGGGGTGTTCATGGATCAGGTCAGGTTGGGGCGGGTCAGCTGTCCCGACCCAAATTGACCAAAAATTATGGGACAAATAAGTCAGGTTGGGTCGGGTCAAAATTCTCATAGTTTAGAGTCGGGTCAGGTCGAGTCAGATTGGGTCATGGATCGACCCAAATCAACCAAAATTAAATAAAATAATAATTTTTTATAATTTATTTAAATTTAATATATTATTTTTAAATTTTATAATATTTAAATAATAAATAAAATTATGATTTATTTTTATATTATTTAAAATAAGAATATTATATTTTATTTAATTATATATTATTCACTTAATAAAAAAATACAATTATTTTCATTTTGCTTAGTTAGAATACTTTTAATATTTCATTTAAGAAATATAATTTTACTAAAATTTATTTACACAATTATGAATATATATATTTCATATATTAATAAATATATTATTTATAACTAATAGTAGTTTTTCAAAATTATTTATAGTTTTATATAAAAAATCAAGAATGTTAAACTTGTTTACAAATTAAATTAATGGTGGGTATGTTGTAATAAAATAATGATTTTTTCAAGAAAATGGGATAAAATTGCAAAAGGGTCCAAATGAGTCAATTTGGGTCAAAATCCGACCCGACCCATTTTGACGTAAATGGAACATTAACCCCACCCACCCATATGGACCGGGTCAAAATGGGCTGGGCCGGTCGGGTCGGTCAATTTGAACACCCTACTTTAAGACCCATTTCCTATCTACCATATACGAAGTCTTAGTTTACTGGGGTTTAGGAGTTAGAAAGAGAACATTCATAAGTTTTAATTCTATTCTCCTAGTTTCTACGAGCAGGTAGAGAGAAAAAGGGAATAACCCTTCTCTCTTCTTTTAATATTTCCTAGTTTTGCCCAAGGGCATTGAATCCAATGGTAAAATTAGGTTCAATGCTTAGGGAGTAGTTTATTTTCTTGGGGATCTAATTTGTAGTCTTGACTTGGTAGAGCTTTTGTGAGATTTTAGGTCACCCTATCTTTATTTTTTTAAGAATATCATGCTTGATTAGCTCTTTAGATTCTTGAAATGATGCATGTTAATCGTACTCTTTGATGCACCATTTTTATATGGGACATGAATCATGCTAGGATTGTTTGTCCTCTTGGGAGTGTTGGTTAGAATAATGTGGGTTTGTGAGTCCTCGGATATGTGAGTGTATGCATATAGACCGTGAGCATCATTCCAATGAGTTGATCCTAATTGACTGGATGAAGTGTTTCCCGATAGGCAAGGACGTGATAGTTTGTAGAACTTAGGGTTGTAGTGTAACGACCATCGTCGGTTCAACCCTGAATTCATCATGAGACTTCGATTCCTTTGCCTCTATATTCCTAGGGAGAAACATTCATATTGGAGACCCGGGATGTATTTATTTAGGAGAAAGAGGAGCACATGATGGTTTGACCGCTTGACGCACTTTCCCTTATTACGGAGGTGTTGTTGATCGGATGGACATAGACACCTTTGTGATACAGACATTGGGACGTATCAATTATCAACCACACTATGTGACATAAACATTGGGGTAGGTTTATAGATCTTCTATGAGATAGAATCTAGGATCAAAATCATCTACCGGTCATGTTATGTTAATATCCCCAAGGCCTAGCTTAATATAATTTGTTCCTTTGTTTTGCATACTCAGTAGTTTATAGACAAAAACCCCTGAAAACCATGTTTGTAATGATAGCTATTCCCGATACACAATCGGAGTGATGCCCGATTGGGAATTTTTTGTAGTTAACTGTTAAATTCTAGCATCTTTATGGATGAATATGGAATTTCCACTAGCTACTCTTTGGTAGTTGGTAATGAGAACAAAAGAAACACTATAATTTGTATCTTTGTGAAGCACTCGGCCAGTTAGTAATTGCTCTCCAGTGAAATGGTCGGTGTTACTACTGACTCCGTACCTTTCAGATGCAATTAACGCAATTGGACCTTTCTTATCACAGTGCAAGAATGAAAAAGCAGAGGACAGCCGTGTGGAGATAAGTTCACAAGAAATGGACTACACAACTTATTTCCAATAAGCTGAACCATTTTCACGTTATTATTCGTGAAATTAGGTTAAATTCAAAAAAAACATTCTATTATAGTATTTTTCTATGTAAAAATTGGATTGGCCTTGAATTAGAATGATGTACTTGGATAATTATTAACATGAATTCCGAAAAGAATGCAGTATATTTTGGGGAAAATGGCTGAACCGTAGGAATTACTATAGAACATATACAATTTTTCTAAAAATTCCCCCCAAAAATTCATTAGTTTAAGGTATCTCAATATATACACGAATAACAAAAATAACTTATTATGGTGGAATTAAGATTGGGGTAACACATTTTTGGGCCACACTGTAACTTTCCAAGAATTAGTTGAAGTAATCAAAGTAACATTTTGATACCCTTCCATACGTGTCCACATCCCAAATTGGTAATACTCTAATATTGAATTTCATTTGGGTTTTTGGAATTTTACAATTTCAACTTTCTTGGAGGGACCTAAGTGAAAAAAGTAAAAACTTTTCTCGGGACTCCAAATTGAAACAGCTCAAAGATTAAGCTGTATTCCTCTTGGGTTGTGAAAAAAATTAATTATCATGATTTTAAGCAGCCTCACACAGCTACGAGATGACCTAAAAAGCACAGGTGTGTTACTCATAAGCACTAGCATAAATACCGGTGCCCTATACTTAAAATATTTAAGGCATCTTCCTCTGTGGATGGGGAAAATAATTATAACAATTTAAGAAGTCTTATACAGCTGCATGATGACCCCATAGGCATTAGTATAATTATGATCAGCACTGGTATAGTGCCAGTGCTCCTTTCCAATGTTCAGAATATTATATACTAAACTAGAGTTAATTATCATATGCACTGGTATCTTTGCACTTATACTGGTGCTACCACATCAGTTATACAAAGGAATTTGAAATGAACCTCTATCAATTCATCTTCTTCCCCAGTAGTTCTTCTTCGTCACGAAATCAATGTCTATAGGCAAAAACAATTAAAGAAAAGATTTCGAGAAAAGGAAGAGCTCTTTTTTCTCTCTACCTTTCTTTTAAGAGTCTAAAATGAGTTTAAACTTAAACCCTTGTATATATAGGTTGATATATATAGTAGTAGGGAATTGGGACTTGAAAAAATTCCAAACTAGGCCAAAAACCCTAGCAGCCGCAATTGACACAAGCTGTACAAAATGGCACAGGTCGTGCCAGCTGGTTCACCTCATGCTGACACGGCCGCATGCCCTGGAATAAGCCATGTATCCTTGTGTGCCACTGGTTGTGTCAGACAATACGGGTTATTGGTTGGTGCTCCATTTTGAACTTCTAATAGTGTGCCCCGTGTCGCGTAGCACGGGCCATCGGTTAGAAGTATTTCTTGATCAACTGAACATTGTAGGGAGTGTTATTCTTTGCACATGTGGTATGGTATTTGAATTTTGGAGTTGAGATGACACAGAATGTGTAAAAGGGCACGGTCTATGTCCAAACTTAGACTCTGGAATGATCTTGGTGACATGGGTCCGCTGGTGCCAAACGGTCTGTGCCAAGAAGGTGTGGCACGGCCCGTGCTGGATGACATAGTCTGTGGTGAGCACCTCTGGCATGGGTTATGCTAGAAGAGAAGCCTCGTGCCCACTGGTGCCAGTTGGTGCTAGCCAGTCGGTCGGTCAACTTGTTTGTGCTGGTTGATACTGCAATCCATTTTTGATCTTGTTGAACTTTGACTCCGCCCTTTCTTGCTCAATTCTATCTAGTACCACGCTTTTGGTCTATGATCTTCTGTCCAATAACATCCTTGCGAGTGGCCTTTAAATATCTTCTACCATTCTTACTAATGACCTTCATATATCTTCTACCAGCCTCGCGGATGGCCTTCTACAAGATGATGTCAAAATACTCACGAGAAACCTACTAGTAACCTCACAAAGGAGAATCTAGGTGCTCATGAATACAAAGTGTCCACTAGATTCAATTAAGTATAAAAAAAACTCGGGATTTAGATAAGAAAACCAATAATGTTCATCTAAACCCTTTGTAAACCTAACTAAAGCTAGCAATCAATCAAACAAAACATGATAACAAACGTGTCAAATACATTTGTTAACGCATGCAATAAGGTGCACATCAACAATACTAAGTTCATCGTCATTTGAAGATGAAGTTGGAAATGGAGTATTTTTGGCTAGGTTTTTGAGGTACAAAATGGAAGGTTGAGATAATTTTCATACCTCCATAGGATAAGATTTGGTAAACATTCCCCCATTCAATGATAATTTTTGAACATTTGTAATTCTTTTTTACATGTTGTGATGAATAAAATTTTGTTACTTCCACATTTTCCCATAATAATCTATCAATCATCTTATTAATATTAATTAAATTAAAATGTATTCATATTTGTCTTTTTTTAGCTTACCTAATTGGGAATTGTTGTTTTGTAACGGTCAAATTTGTGTATATACTATCGGTGTTGCTAGGTATTCAAATGTTTTTAAAAAAAGGTCTTGTGATGATCACGTGTCTTCGAAAAATAGAAATACGGAGACTACAATTGATGAAAATGATGACGGGGAGGGGTCAAACGAGGTAGGAATCGCTAAGAGCCATTTTAGAACTCTAGAAAAGAGAATGGCTAGAAAGAAATTTACCTTGTTGGTTTTCAGTAAAATGGGGCGTTCTTGTGAGAAGAAAGTGCTAAATGGTCTAGATGGGTTGGGAAGGAAGGTTGGACTGGGGTAGATATCCGTGTTATGATAATTGGCATTAAGTTCCAAAACAATACAAGGAGACGTTATGGATGAAGTGCAAGGTAACCCTACATTTTTGTTGACAATCTTTGTTCAAACAAATTATTTAATACAAATCCAATGGACGATATTTGTTGAATTTTTCATTTATGTCCCATTATAAATCCTTTGAAATTGATGCCCCGGACATGGGCCACTTGAAAAGGAGGGTCGTAAATATGTTATCCAAATGTTTGTGAGAACACAAGTACACTCTTTCAAGAGATTACATCTTCTCCAATAGAAAAGGTGATCAACCGTTGCTAACTTACACACACATACAATCGGAGAGTTGAAAGATCCATAAGATAAGAGCTTTAGAGAATGGAAAAAAACATAGGTCATATACTAAATTGATAGATGTTTTTATTTTTTGAATTTTTAATTTACATGACTAGCAAAATTTCACATAGGGGATGAGGGATGAGAAAAAAATGCATTTTTCCACTCAACATAACTCCGCATAAGAAGAGTCGCGGGGATTATTCATTGGCGGCACTCGAGTTGGTAAAGGAACAATTTGAATGAGATGTACTTTTGGAAATTGATAGGGGAGTATCCGAGGAAGAGGCAAGGGAATTGGTTATTCCAATTGATGTGGATCAAATTGAACGGTGTGATCTATTCCTCAAGGCTCAACAAAAAAAATATGGTCGGTATGTCAAAGAAACAGCAATTCAACTTAAGGAGAAAGTGGTAAGAAATTACTAATTACATTTTAATTGTTAAATTTTAACTTTTTTTTCAATGGAAATGTTTATTTAAATTAAGTAGGAAAAATTAAACAAGATCAAGTTGAGGGTCAATTCATTACATCCGATAAGCACGACATATTGTGCGAGACTATGGGTAAATCCAAACATCTCGGATGCACAAGAGGGGAGGGTGCATTCTTGACACTAGAGAGACTTTTGGAATCATGCATTCTTACATTGTGGCTAAGCTATTAAGAATCAACGATTTTAAAAAGGAGGCTCTCAAGGACAAGCGATTAGAACAACAAAAAAATTTGATTCGTAAGTTAGCCAAGCACACGAGTCTTCCTCTACCCAAAAATCCAGAAGATCTAACTAGCGATTTGGAGCCCCCTTCAAGAGGGTCTCATCACTCTCCGAGTTATATTGAGTTGACCAAGAATGGAGCACCGAGGGCAAAAACTGAAGGAACCCTAGACAAGGCCATTTTATCCACCAAGAAAAATGTTAGCTTTTCTTGTATCTAATTGCTTTTGTTGTTAGAAAGTTATTAAGTAGATGGTATTTATTTTATGTAAGGTACTCAATTGTGCGAACTTTTCATAGAGGTTGGTGAAAAAAGCTACACCGCTACATGTGGCCGATGGTTTATATTATGAATCGATGCAAGAACATCACTCCATACCAACGGGAATGGAACTGCAAGGTTTTCGGTGGAGAAGTCATTGGTGCATAATGCAAGTTTGCCTATTCCCGGTGGAGATTACAAGACCGTGAGACCAGTCTAAAGAATGTTCCTCCAATTTCCTCGACGACTTATTTACGTCGATCTACAGAAAGATAGTCATTAAAAGAAATCCGAGAAACACCCACAAAATTAATTGAACTGGAGGGAAAAAACTTAAAACATCCAAACACAAAAGCAAGTGGAGAGGGTCACCACATTTTGGGATATCACCGCGTTGTGGAGTGACTTCGAAGAATTTTATCAGTGTGAACAAGTCAACGAAACGATTATGTCTCTCTTTCTACTATAAGTGTGAGTTTGGTTTTTTTATTCATTATCTAATTAAATCAAACTTCATACATATTGAGACCTAAACTTCATTTTTTTTGTGTATGGTACATGTATTACTTTGCCAATTAAAAGGAAAAGTGATGGTAGGCTATTTGTGACCATTAATGACTCAAGGAATTGGGTGTTCGGAGCAAGAGTGGATCGAATACATACGCAGATGCATGTGCCAGAAGAATATAGAATTCTTCATTGCTCCTTACATTGAGAGGTGATGTTTTCAATTTTAGAAATATTAAACATGGAAATTCATCCTAACATTCACGAATTGATTAATAAAGAAAATCAATGTAGAGCTCATTGGTCTTTAATATTGGTTGTCCCGATAGAAAAACGTGTGTATTGGATGGATCTGTTGCATTTTGAACCATCACAAGCATTTGTAGATATTTTGAAGAGTGCATTTGATGAACCTACTGCTCAAAACGACTAACACATAGTCCAAATCAAGGTTTGGTTTTAATTTAATTATTATTTAATCTACCTAATTTTTATGTTATTTATTATTTACTAGTACAAGAAACTAGGGCTGGTCATGGTGACCCGCAAGTTAGGCGGGTCGGCTAACCCGGCCCAAATTGATCCAAAATTTTGGGTCAAGTGGGTCGGGTCGAGTCAAAAGTCCCATATTTTAGGTTGGGTTGGGCCAAGTCGGACTGGGTTATGCGTCGATCCAAATTGACCAATATTATATAAAATAGTAATTTTGTATAATTTATTTAAATAAAATAAATATATTTTAAATGTAATAATATTTAAATAATAATAAAATTATGATTTATTTTTATATAATTTAAAATAAGAATATTATATTATATTTAATTATGTACCATTCACTTAATGAAGAAAAAATATAATTATTTTCATTTTACTTAGTTAGAATAATTTTAATATTTTAATTTAAAAATAATATAATTTTACTAAATTTATTTATATAATTATGAATATATATTTCATATATTAATAAATATATTATTTATTATTAACAGTAGTTTTGCAAAATTATTTTTAGTCTTACAAATATTTATTTCAAAATTGTTAAACTTATTTATGAATTAAATAAATGGTGGATCTGTTGTATTAAACTAATTTTTTCAATGATTTTTTCAACAAAATGGGGCAAAATTTCAAATGGGTCAAAACGGATCAATTTAGGTCAAAATTTGACCCCGGCTCATTTTGACCCGACCCACTCAACCCAAATGGAACATTGAACCGACCTGACCCATATAGGTTGGGTCAAAATGAATCGGGTCGGATCGGACAATTTGAACACCCCTACAAGAAACAAGTAAAAACTAGTTAAAACATGGGAGTGTGACTACTACATAATGTTATACGCAACCGAGTGAGCTAAAAATGTAGGGTTAAATTACTAGAAATTGATAAGGTAAATATTTAGTTCGTCAATTATTTGTAATCATCAATATACTACTAACCTACTAGAAATCATTTCTTATACTATAATGTCCAATGTTTTTTTCAAAGGAATACAAGACGTATTCACATGATCACATCAATGTGGCAAGAAATTATTTGGCGAGACATCTAATAAATGTCCGATTCACAACTTTTGGAAGACTTAACGTGGCAATATATCATATATCTCAACACTAGGGGCATGTATGTTGTGGAATAGCTATTGCTTGTTTTATATTCTCATCTGTAGATAGTTACTTGATTAGTGTTGTCTATGAATTTTGTTGGAACTACAATCATTTTGTATAGTGTTACATAGGCTAATATAGTTAGTCGTTATGATTGGGATAAAATATAGAAAAGTATGGGTTTTTTTTTAGAGAGGAGAGGAAGAGAGAGGCGGAATCAGCTGTTACATTATCTACCTAGCCACGAATCTTACCTTGAAACGCAAAGAATTTGAATGTAACTTTAAAATTTTGTGGAATTGATTTATAATTTGTGAGAGGAAGTAATTGTAATTTACACTTTAAAGTTAGATAAAGTTTTGGGATCCGTTTTTTCATAAACATGTGGAAAGACGGTAGGTAAATAGAATAATATGAAATTATGGTACATACTTTGCAGTAATTGCAAGTGAAACATTTAATCCGGATTTTAATTGCTTTAACCAGCAAATTTTTATCTTTTTATTGTAAAATTGCACTTGAGTTTTTTTTATCTTTCCATAATTTATAGAAAATGATTTTTCAAGAGACGGACTCGTAAAATTACATATAAGACATTCTTTAAACATTTCTTTGAAATAGAGAATGATTTTATTTTTATAACTTGTTACTTAATCTCCAGCATATTCCCCATTTTACAGAAAATAATATTTATATTTGCATATTAATCTGGTATTGTGTTAAATATTCATTCTTTTAATTTAATTCAATAGATAAAGTCTTGTCTTAAATCGACTAATCATTAAATGGAGTCACTTTATATTTGATATAACTAATGGGATGATTTGATATATGTTTTTATTTATTGCATCAAGGTTCTTATAACTTTGAATTTTTTTTAAAATGTACTCCCTCCGTTTCACTAAAAATTTACACTAGGTTTAGCCTCTTGAATTAATGTGAAGAAAATAAACTGTTGAACTTGAATGAAGAAAGTAAAAAGTAGAATGAGTGGATGAGATTAGAGGAATCTTGCCAAAAATGGAAAGTGTTAATTTTTTTTTAAAAAAATCTCAATAAGGTAAGTGTGTCACTCTTAGTAAAACAAAGGGATGTATAAACACTTATAATTTGATGTTAAAAGTTATTAAAACGAGATTTTTCAATATTGATCTAACCATTAGTTGGTTTAACGGGAGACTTTCTCTAAGAATATATTTCTCTCTAATTTATTAGAGAATATAAGATTTATTAGATAGTGCATATAATTTTCAATTCTTCAAATTATTCTTTTAGATAGAGAGATTCAAATTTTATTGGAACTATAAATTGAGTAAAACTTCAAATATAATTAAAGTCCCCATCGTACAGAATGTGTAGGAATTTGCGGTGCTGAGTAGCTAGGAACTAGGTACAAGGTCGCAACTCCAAAAGTGCTTAAATTTAAAAAGGCAAGTACAAAAAAGAAGGGAAAAGGTGATGCGAATTAAGAAAACGTTTTAGTCGTAGATGGTCAACTGTAAGAGCTGTTTCGGTAAGGAAGCACAGAGTACAAATGACTTGACCATTCGATTTTCTCCTCCTTGTGAGTTGAGAGATACCTGAAGCAAGAGTCAACTTCTGCCGTTCAAGCCTCCTTTTTCCCGTCCAACTCCACAGCACTCATTTCCTTCTTACATCCACCACCCCATTTTGCTATAAATATCCATTGCTTCTAAATTTGTTACCATTCCCATTCAAAAGTTAGTTACCCATCCCTCATTGTTTTGGAAAAGTCTCATTGCTATCAGGGACATTAATCCAAGCAAACATGAAAATGTGGCGTGCACGAGTTTTTCTCTTCACCATCCTCACCGTTTTGGTGTACTCTGGTTCTTGTATCGGCGACGATCAGCGCAGCGGCTATAATTCTGGTAAAAGAAGGCCAGCTACTTGGGCACGATACGTTGTCAATGTGGACAGCTTCCGAGCGAAATCCGACGGAAGTGATGATACTCAGGTACGTGGCTAATGTCCTCCGGCTGCGAGAGCATTTTGCGAGCTGGCACAGGAATACGACACACGGAATGTGTAACGTACCGGAAATCAATCTGTTTTTTTTTGTTGGTAGTGTTGCGAATTTTAAAACTGCATCATAAATTTTCCCGGGTTGCTGAAAAAGAAGCAAGTGTGGAATGGGTGGGAAAAATGTAAGCTTTGAAAAAATTCATACCAGCTGTACACCTACATTGCTGCTGAACGTGCCCCATTTTCGTCCGCATGGTTGGGTTAGTTGCATGTGTAGTTGTTTCACCATCAAGTACGTGTGCTGCTAATGCTATAAACTACAAAACACGCACTACATACAAAATCATTATTATACATTTTATTTTATTTTTTATGCCATAAATTATTTAAAATAATTGTATTTCTCACATTTATCAACCATGTTTAATTTATGAGTTTTTGTGACCAGGCGTTCGCGGAGGCATGGAAAAGGGCATGCTCTACTAAACAGAGTATTTTGTTGGTTCCTGCAACAAAAGTGTACCATCTTAAACAAATAACTTTTGAAGGTCCTTGCCAACCTGGTATTACCATGAGGGTATGTTTATTAATTTCCATCTAATTAATACAATATAGAGGCTGTGTTTGGCAGAACCTTTAAGCTGATGTACTTATAAACAAAACATTTTTTAGTGTTTGGTAAAGTGATAAAAAATAGTTTCATTTGAATGCAGAACCCATTTTTGGAGAAAATGTTGAACCTGGTCTCCCCCTACTTTCAAAATAAGTCAGTTTTCCTTATAAACACAGTTCTGCCAAACAGAGCCATAGTTTCCCCTTTTCTATACTATTCAAGTAATTAATAAATAGCAGCTATTAAAATTGTTTTATCAATATATAGATTCAAGGGAGAGTAAGAGCTTCGACAAGGAGATCAGACTATGAAAATAATTCAAGACAGTGGATCAAATTTGAAAATGTGAATGACTTCAGTGTCGATGGTGGTGGGGTAATTAGTGGAAATGGCCAAGTATGGTGGCCTAAGTCTTGCAAAATTGACAAATCACAGGTCTGCACATAAATCATAACTCATCCTTTTTTTTTTCTCAATAAATTGCTTGCAAGAACTCCTTTTTTTTAAACTAATGAACTCGTATTGAATAATACTTATTTATTATTTTTCTTCTTTCTTCCTTGCAGCCTTGTGTTGGTGCTCCAACGGTACGGTTACAAACCCTCTGTGTGATCAAACGCATTAATTTAATTTAATTAAGATTTGTTTTAACCCATATGTAATTCTGATACTTTTA
Organism: Rubia balearica; assembly: GCA_032355405.1. Lineage (NCBI taxonomy): Eukaryota > Viridiplantae > Streptophyta > Magnoliopsida > Gentianales > Rubiaceae > Rubia > Rubia balearica. Next base: position 1,765 of record JAULKJ010128007.1, on the reverse strand, counting down.
CCATGCGCAGGCCGTGACTTTCCATAAATGCAAGAACGTCAAAGTGAGCCATATTAAGATAAAAAATGCGCAGCAAATGCATTTGACATTCAGTAAGAGTGTGAACGTTGTAGCATCGAATCTGAAGGTGAAATCAAAAGGAACAAGCCCTAACACTGATGGAATTCATGTTACTGGATCCACCAATGTTCAAATCCTCAATTCCGATATAGGAACAGGTAATTAATTAATTCAAAACAATATTCACGCACATTAGTTTAGTCAAACAATAATCTTATGAAATTTAATCAATACTAAAAGTAAGAGCATGTAGAGTAATTTTTAAATTAATTGCATTTGACACGCAAAATAGAGCCTAATTACAAGTAATGTAAATATAAGTTGATCAAATTGTTATGAAAATAATTAGTTAATTAATTAGAGTCACTAGTTATGAACTTGACCCAAAAACCTAATTATTAACGCAGGTGATGATTGTATCTCCATTGTAAGTGGATCTTCCAACATCCGAGCAATGGGAATAAAATGCGGACCAGGACATGGAATTAGGTACTATTTGAATGCATTTTGTGGCTACCTTGTCGAAAAAGTAAGAGTGCAAATAGAGGTGGGACGAACGGAGTAAGAGTTTCCACTTGTTCCACCCGTGTGTGTGTATATATATATACACACCTCATTCATCCTCTAATAATGAGTCTCTTTCTGTTTTAGGATGGTATTTTATTTCGCATCGTTTTTTTCTTGGCAAATTTTATGTTGTTTTCATTCATTATATTTACCTTTTATTCTTCCAATACAAACTCGACCACTCATCTCACTTTTTAAAAAACTTTGTGTCATTTTAAAGGGGACAATTATAGTATACAATTTGGGGGATTATTCATGCAATTAACTAGTTAAACTAATATAATGTTGCGGCTGAATCTGAATCAGCATTGGAAGTCTGGGGAAAGATGGTGCCGAGGACCGCGTCACCAATGTATTTGTGAGTGGAGTAGTCTTTACAGGAACCACTAATGGAGTCAGGATTAAAACGTGGCAGGTAATTAATTACAAAATTAATTGGTTTTCTTAATGACTTTTCATTCGGTGCTAACACAACTTTTGTGTTCCAATAGGGAGGACGAGGATATGCGAAAAACATAGTCTTCCAAAACATTCTGATGCGAAATGTGTCGAATCCCATAATCATCGACCAATTCTACTGCGACAAAAACGGACAGGAGTGCCAAATGCAAGTAAGAATCATGCTTGTTTTTCCTTGTATCACAAGTCTGAACCATGCATTGATGATAAATTGATAATCTCATGCTGAAAACTGCAAATTATATTGCAGAAAAATGCGGTGCATGTGGAGAATGTGCTGTACAAGAACATAATGGGCACGAGTTCATCGGACGAAGGCATAATCTTCAGGTGCAGCGGGGAATTTCCATGTGAAGGTGTGAAGATGCAAAATGTTGAGATAAAGCACAATGGACGCAGCAGCATGGCTTCTTGTTCCAATGTCAACGTACAAGAATCCGGAAGGATTACTCCCAAGTGTCCTAATTAAATATTAAACATATCGTTAATTGGCAGTACTAATTTGTTTGATTGATCAGCCATTCCGTGCGTAGTTTGTGCGTAGATGTGTGTCAGTTGTTTATCACTATACATGCTATCAGTGTAAGTAATAGAGCAGAGTAAAAATAGGTTGCATCTCATCTGTCCCTTTTTCGGAGGAAAGCATTCCTTGAAAAAAGTGGACGTATTTATTTAAACT
>JAULKJ010127795.1:0-15084 GCA_032355405.1 Rubia balearica | reverse complement strand
CTTAAGGACGATGTGAAAACTGCCGAGTACTGGGAAAAATAGGCAGGCCGAATGACTGTTTCTAGGATACTAAGACAGTGAAATGTACTAATGCTGTAATGAGTTTTCCTCTTCAACAAAACTATGCAAGAGGTTGAAACCAACTCCAGTACTAAACTAACATAAAAGAAGGTTGAAACCAACTCCAGTACTAAACTAACATAAAAGAAGGTTGAAACCAACTCCAGAATCAGTACTAAACTAACATAACAGAAGGTTGAAACCAACTCTAGAAACAGTACTAAACTAACATAACAGAAGGTTGAAACCAACTCATTGTCCGTTTACCAAATGAAACAAATCTAAAACACTTTCCATGCTATCATCAGGAACCAACTATACATAAACACGGCATGAAAAGAAAGAACAAGCACACCGTTCACAATGAAGTTCACTGCACGAACATAAAATGATGCTACCACTTCCACAGCTACGCCTCTTCATTAGAGTTCCCTTGAGAATAGACATTCTTCCACCAGACCGCTGAGGTTTGGAATCTCCAGTGCAGCAGCAACTCTTTCTTTGTCATTCAATTGCTTATTAACTGCAGGCAGCAAAATAATAGATGTTCTTACTTCACGAGAAAGGTGAGATTAAAATAATACAATATTGTGTAAACTATCCCGATTAGATGCTGACATCAGCTGTTCAACCAACAAAGGAATACAACTGCATACATCATAAAAATCCCTGAACTACAACTTCATTTTGTTCATTCAAATGACTTAAGATTTAGAGTTTGACTACTTCAAGCATTAAAAAAGAAGAAGCCATAGACATTCTAATGATGCAAAGCGTAGATTCTCACCTGCTTCTTCATTTGCATGAGATCCAGGGGCCACTTTTATGTCGACCTGTAAAATCAAGTCCAACTTTAAGTATTTTGGCAACAAGAATGTATCCTCGTGGTGCTCAAAGAAAACTACGAGATATAACGTGCTCAATTATTAGAATGAAAACAAGTTAAGAACTCCAGGAGACGAGGATATGAGTTTACTATTGCAACAGCAACAAAAATTACCAGGATGATGGATACAACTTGTATCATACAAAGCATTTTCCACCAAGACTTATGATACATGCAGAAATAAAGTGCTATGGTTACTACTTTGTGACGCCAGTCCCTAAAATTGGAATTGAGCAAATAACTCCAACTACCCTGGTTTCTGGAAAGGTCAAGTAATAAACTTAAACATTTCTATGTTGCAGGATGTAACATCCAGCATTACTATAAATCCTCTGGATACAATGCATGAAATTGTAATGGAAAACACATCTCCACCTATAAATCCTCTAGATACAATGAAACGAAGTCGGTGCATGCTCAGTTAATTCAAGTAATGGAAAAGAATGGGAAGTTGTTGAGCTCCCAGCTAGAATCTCAGAACATCCATTTGCAGCTGGAGAGGGAGCAACGGAAGGACCACGTCAACAACTTGATTTCATTTCTTCACTTCTACCAATAAATTCAACCAAAGCCCGACAAGGTATTTTCTCACTTCTACCAATAATTTCAACCAAAGGGATGTTGAATTCAAAATTTTGTATCCGTTTTCCCTTTTGTCCTTAGTTTTTGTAAGCGTTTTCCCGTTTTTGTATCAGCACATAAGGCGTTTGATTATTGTCTCAGAAACTTATTAGAAATGTTTTTTTCCAATTACATCCCAGGCATGCAGTTTTTAGGTTTGTGTTTAGTTTTTCCATACATGGTATTCGATGACAAGTAAGTTAGTCCAGTGACACCATGATGAACTTTACATACATTTTTAGATGTTTCTCCATATTCACTAAAAGAGATGCATGTCTGATCCCCCATCTCTCTTTATGAATGGAATACCTTTCACCATGTAATTGTAAGAAAATATTGCTTTTCTCTATCTCAACTGAAAAGTGATTTACTTTCTTAAAATGCAGAAGATATTGTTTGTGATGAAAAGCTTTGTATCTATTACTATTTGTAGTGAAAATAGGAGCAGAGCAGGGCCGTCTTCGACAATTTGGAGGCCCTGTGCAAGATAAAAAAATGCGATCCCTAAATACATTAATATAAAATTTTCAAATAAAATTTATATTATTTGGATATTACGGTTTTTCAAAACAAACTATAAAGACAAAGATAAATTAATAAGACTGCTTCCAAAAGTATCAGGTTTAATTTTTTTAAATTAATTAATTAATAGCTAATAATAAATTTTTCAGTGCTACCGATAAATTTTATTTTGTACAGTTTAATAGTTGATATTTTATAAATTACTTACCGATAAATAATCGTACCACATTTTAATAATTGCCTTTTAGTAAATTACTTACCCATAGATGATCATATCATTAAATCTTATTTAAATAAGATATTTTAATAGTTGAAATTTGATAAATTACTTACCGATGACCGTATCAATAAATCTTATTTAAATAAAATATTAAAAGAACCAGTTGTACCCGTTAAAAACCGGCCTTGGAGCAGAGTATAACTGATTACTGAGATAGAGAAAGAAAGGAAACAAAAGCTGGTGTTTTGGCCATTGAAAGTAGCAAGAAAGGAGAAATTTCCTATTCACACCACCTAGATCCTGATGTTAGTTGGAATATATGGCATTGTGATTATGCCTCTCAAATAACTGATTACTGAGAACTTTGTTTTGATGCATGTTGGGGTATCTGTTGTGGACCGCTTTAGTTACTATACTCTTGCGTCTTCATTGTGCAGGTACTGAACTATTGAAACTACATTTTATGTGGTAAATGTGGTTGATGATTTTTCACACTATCTCTAATAAAAATACATGTAACAAATACAGTATGTATCTGGGATTTTCATCATTTCTACAATATCTCATTGATCAGTTTTTGAGCTTAATCTTATTTATTTGTTAAAGAAATAGAAGTGACCTCTCACCATGATAGACCTTTCACTTCTCTTTCTTGCAGTTTGTTTAATTCATACAATCTGAAATGGCTCCTATATACTGCGTATTACCGGACCGATTTATACCAACGTTCTCTGGATGATGTACGTTGAATTGAGTTTCATTCCTTCTCCGTTACGTAATTTTCAATACTTATCATCTTCTTTATATGGATAATTCCTTTTGTTCTTGATAGGTGCCCATGACAAACTTCGTTGGCTTAGTCATGAAAATCATTAATACTGATTCAACATACAAAGCATTCAAAAATTCTGAAAGGGGTGGCATCAAGACTCTATCAGATTAATCTACAAAAAGAATTCTAGCAAGTAAAGATGTTCATAATCAAACTAATGATGAAATCATGGTTAGTATCATCCGATTCACTATTTTGACCTTTTTTAATGTTATTTTAATAGAATTATCATAATTAGAGGTCAATTATATCTGTTTAATTGGATTGATCTTCAGCCACCAAACATATTTACGAATGCAAATGAAACATATTCTTTGGGATATTGAGTTTCTTGAAATACTGAGGAGATGGTTTTTTGTTCTGGGATTTTCAACTGCAGATTCAATAGGTGAGCTGTCCCTTTACACATATATTAAGTAGCATTGATGAAAGAATGGAAAAGGTCATTCATGCGGATAACTTGGTGAACTGTGGATTGCTACTGATGGCTGTCTTGTTGGTAGTTTCATCTTGGATATCCAGATAATGGTGAGGCTTGTTAATACATTTTCCAGTAAACATCTGTTTCATTGAAATGCATAAATAAAACCCTGAATTGTCTATTTCGTTTATGACAATCTGTGGTCATCTTATGTTCCTGTATAGAGTAATTCAATTGTGTATTGTGTGATATTCTGTAGTCATGAACATCAAAAATTTAATCACGAGGACTGGAATCTGGCCAATGTAAATATGGTTTGCTTTACTTTAGAAGTATGCAAGTTTATGACAAAACGTCTTGTTCATAACGTTTTGCTATTTTTCTGCTTGTAGGGTATGATTTAAATGTCAAGCTGAAGTCAAAGAGATTGAACAACGTAATCATTTATTTTACTGAATTGGTGATATACATCTTAAATCTAGTTGTGGCCACAAGTAATAACTTCTGCTTTATTCATCTAGAATCTAGCTGTAGCATGAGTAGAAGACTTCCATCCCATTGGTTATCTTCTATCTAGGCCTTCTAATGTTTCATGTTGATTTTCTCTATGATGTAGGTGTATTTTCTCACTGATCAGCCATTCTAAAACCAAGTGGAAATCTCAGTAAACTCTCATGAGCACAACCCCCTTCTGAATTAGAGATTGAATGCGAGCTTCTCACGAGCAATGGTTTGGAATGGTTTGCAAATGTTATCATTTGCAATCTGATATATCTGTTTGATAATAAGTTAATAACAAAGCTTAGGGATATCAGTTTTATTGTGCATATTAGTTTTATTATTTCCATTGAGCAATATTTTTTTCTGCTTTCAAGCATCGTAGCATTTTTAGTTTGCATTACCTTTTACTATCTTATCCTTTTTAAATTTCAAAAGTATGATCTTATTTTGTTATAATTCGTTTGCTATTGAGATATAATAATAGAGTTAGAGACTTTCCTTTTAAAATTGATTAACGCATATAGTATTGACCCAAAAATTTGTATATTTATTTTTACTTTTAAAAATATATATAAATATATGTGTTAACCAATAATGGAGTAGTTAAATTTTAAATTACAAAATCATATACAATGCAACTTACTTTAATAATCAAACTTTTATAATTTATAAAAGTAATACAACAAATTTTTTATCAAATACAAATAGCATTACCTAATACAAATGATTATACAACAAAAATGTATATCAAGTTTTCACTGTCTGGTTCAATTATATTGAACCCTGGAATATTAGCTTGCAAGAGTTTGCTGACCTTGATGCCAAAACAGAAAATCCATCTAAATCTACAACAAGGGTTTCTCAATCATTTCAATGTGGCTACTCACCTTCTTGGCAAGGTTATGTGCTTGCCAATTATTTGTATTACAGCTATTTGGTGATGCACTTCCTGGGTTTTGCACATAAGTTCCTTCTAACAAATCATGAAGTAATCGTAAAGATGGTGTCAAAGGTTAGTTCCCCTCTTTGTTTTTGTGGCCGCTTTTCATTTTTATAGATTTTCCGGTTTACCAGAAGCATATGGTAGTATAGACTTCGAACATCTCTTTTGCAAACTTGTGAATTGCTGAAAATCATGTAATTAACATGCATTTATAGTTTAGAATAGCCTATGATGTATTCGGATGACATGTAAAATTACTACTTTGCTGCTTAAATATTTAAGATAATGTTTTGTATAACCTTTCAATTTGTATTGCATGTGACACTATTCATGCAATTGGGATATGAAATTCATAGTTGAATAGCAGTCCCGGAAGTTACTACTAATCATCACATAGCTAAATTTTAATACCGATTGTCAAATATTAATAACAATTGTTATTATCATTTGTTATCTAGCGCGCGGTGACTCTCGCAAGTGTAGACAAAAAAAGAATGTGAGGTGAGAACAGGAGGAAAATATTGCACGTAGTCGGGAAAAACATGTCTGTTGTGGAAACCGTTTGACGCGTTTACAGAACTCAGAAATTGACAATCATCATTTGCTTGTTGGTTTGCGACGCAAAGTCCAGTCATTTTTTGCAGCCTTTTTTGGGAAGCACTAGCTGAGCTGACTTTAATTATTCATAATTTGATGTAGGAAAAATTGCATTTATGCCCCAGTTTTTGTGTTCGTGTAGATATACCCATGAGTTTTTTTAAAATGCATTCATACCCCTGTCGTGGTCTGGAAAATTGATCAATTTCGCTTATTCTCGGATTCAATAGAAATGACCGTTTAATTCAATAGAAATGACCGTTTAATTTCGACCATTCCTGGATTCAGAAAAAGCGGTCATTTCTATTGAATCCGGAAATGAACGAAATTGACCAATTTTCCAGACCACGACAGGGGTATAAATGCACTTTCAAAAAGTTCAGGGGTATATTTGCACAAACACAAGAACTGGGGGCATGAATGAGTTTATCCTCTCTTTTTTATGTATAAAGCTACTGGATAATGGCTTTGGTGTCAACTTTATGAATACGGGATCAGATCATCACCACTCAATCTCTATAATTCATTCATTGAGCCTTTGGATGTTTTGGCACTTGTTTATTGTTGTATTCTGATCCCATTTAGCTTTTGGAATCCATTCCATTTGCTCCTCTCTCTTTTTTAAATACTAATAGTATTCATTTTGTTTCTTGAATAATACAATGCAATCATCCATTTATTAGTCTTGTCAATGACTGTTTTCTAAAATAATTCAAATATTTTAAAATTAAATGTTATAATTTTTAATTTAAACTGTACAATTTAATTTAAATAAATCATTAAATTGTTTTAATATTGAAATACAAATTATATTGTATTATAAAATATAATACTTAAAGTACAAAGACAACATTCAAGTTTATAAATATTATATTTAACTTCTAAAAATTTAATAATTTTTAAAAATAGCGCATATTTTAATCATAAGCTAATACATAATAAAGTAGTTTTATGCATCTATAAAAAAGTATAAATACATATCAATATACACTAGCGTAGGAATTGGTTACCAACGGCGGTTAAAGTGGTCATGGGACGAGGACTATGACACGTCGTCCCTGACACCGTCGTTGTTTAGCGTATCAAAATACACGATGGTGTTTAACCGTTGTGGAAAGTGAATAACACGGCGGTGTTTTGCGCCGTAGTTTCCTTTTTTAAACGCCGTCCAATGTTACGGTACGAAAGTTCCATCCGTTATGCTTTGATAGGGCCGGAATCATGTTATTGAATTTGGTATGCCGTTCGACTGCTATACTAGTGCATTAGATATTGAACTCAATTCATCAAAAGGGGCACAGAGCTCAGAAGGGTAAGCATTTTTTCGGTATGGTTCTAGTAGTTGTAGTTGCGACATCGGATCTTAGGTCAGTTTCCTTTCAAAACGTGCAAATGAAATTACGATCAGAGGTAGGTTACAAAATTGGTTTAACTATAAAAAATTGTAGTCATTTTCCCAATTTACGAATTAGAAGCAGTGTTCGTGTGCAACGACGTGGCTATAAGCACATGATCGTCTCGAAACTAAAATCATTTTCATAACACTTCGTGCATTACAACCAAAAAAATCAAGTAAAATATCTATAGGAAGCACTAGTGACAAGGACTTATTAAAAAAACTCACATAATATGAGTATTTAAATGAACAAAAGTAATTGGTATTGAAGTATATTGTAATGGACATGGCGAGAAATTCATTCTCCAACCTACTGTGGAGAATTTTATCATGTTCCATGAACTTCAATGCGAGCTTGGAGCGATCGACTAGTGCCGCCATTACCTTGTACTATAGGTTTCCGAGCAAGTCTAACATACGACAAAAACAAGGAAATTCTTAAACTTAGAATTACGTGTCAACATCAATAGTTTGCAAAGAGATGGGTGTTTTACATTTGTCTAAATGAAAACGTATCTCACATGCCATTTCTTGTTCTTTAAATCCCGTTGTGCTTAATGACAACTTGGCATGGAGTTATCTTCTATTTTGTCGTTGATTTTTTTTTTGTAATTACATCATTGTATGGAATAAATTCCACCTACACAAATCCGAGCAAATGCATTTCATATATTTAACAATAAAATGAGAAAGAATGACAGTTAGGGTTTCCCACAATAACCTAAACTTTAAGATAAGTTGTAACACTGAAATGCTATGGCAAGGTATATTAACGACATTTGAAACTCTATTAACCGTTCCATTCAATTAACATTACATAGTGTTCTTCAAAAACTTACCCAAATAAACCACTTCTTCATATCTGAAACCTAAAGAGATGAAAAATTACCTTTGAAATTTTTTAAAATGCCTTTCCTTTGTGATGAATCCATGTAATCAAACTGGGTATTCGATGTGGGGAAGGAAAATTGTAATGGGGGAAGAACAGTCGTTAAGATAGAGTGGGAGGGTTAGGTTTTTGGGACACTGTGGGGGGGGGGTAAATAGATCTGCAATTCTTGTTGGGAGGTTGCACGGTGGTCATTCGTCGTGCATTCACCTTCGATTCAAAGCCCGTTAAATGTTCTGGTATCGGAGTTGTGTTAGGATGTAGATGATGTTGAAGTAAATGCTATTTTAATTACTGAATGAAAATGAACTTGTTGTAATTCTAATATCGGAATCGATCCCGATAGAGTGTAATAATTTTTTAGGCCATCCTTCTTATCAATTGTAGAATATTGTCGGCCACTTTTTCATTATATTATGCATTCAAAGACTGAATACACATCGGTTAGGATTTGACATAGAGTCTCACCGAGTTGCAAGTCTGGCGCTTGTTTCGAGACAAGGGTTGGTAATGTGATTATATGCATTTATTTGAAAAATACATCAGGCAATCAAGGTTACGACATCTGAAATATGTTAGATCCCAAAAAACTAGGGTTTCAAAAAATCAAATGAAATCGGAATCGAGTCTCTACAAATAATATAAAGAGTGCACATATTTGAATAATTTGCACATTACTTGCACATTCCTCACCGATTCGGGTTTGAAACTGTGAGGAAATGATTCGTAAACATAATTTTAAGAATCAAACATTGTAGGGTTCCAAAACCTCAAAGGCCAACGGATTAGAACTTATTTTCCAAACTTTTGATTTTGCCCAACATTTTGAGTTGGAATCTGTGCAAAATGAAATAATTAATACATTGAAAAAAGGGAATTTTTGAGTGCTTCCAAATCGAAAGATTCTTCGGACATGACCAAACAAGTTCGAATATTATTCTTCTGAACTTAAAACCTCCTACATAATTTTGTACACTCAATCATATCATTCTTACAAATTCAATTAGAGCAACATAATCAAAAACAAACTAATGTTAAAATATTGATTTCAAAAAAGAAAACTATACAATTATAATATTAACATGGGCGGAACCGTGATTTTTTCCTTTAGGGGACCAAAACTATATATATAACATTAAATTTGAGTCAACCATTAAAATACTAATGTATAGTAGATTAATTCATTCAAAAGTTAAAAAAAGAAAATAAAATGCTAAAAATAAATAAAGTGATTGGAGTAGTTTGTTGTGTATCATTTTTTATAATATTGTTATTTTTTTGCGGAAGAAATATGGAGTTAATTTTTCTCTCTTTGACATATTTTGAAAATAGGTCTAAGCAAGGAAAAATTATGAAATAAAATTTTAAATAGAGAGTTAAAACGCTGTAAATTACATAAATAATTGATGAAAAATTACAAAAATTAATATAGTTTTAAATTTTGGTATCTTCTTCTTGAAAGATACATATATTTATACTATATCAGTATTAGAAAAGAAAATTAAAATTTGAATCCGGACCAATTTTTTTATTAAATAAAATTGTTAAAACTACTCCCAAATGTATTGATAAATATTAAAACTACAGTTGGATAAAGAAGAAATTCTAATTATTTTTTAAGTCTAAAATTAAAATAAAGAATCCAACCATTATAAACCACTTGAGTTAAATGTTTTTAATGAGGGACCACACCTTTTTTTATCATTAAAAATGAATAAAACACTAGATAAATAAAAAATTATTCAAGGTAAAAAATATATTGGGGGAGGTCAGGCACCCCTGGGCCACCCTATGTTCCGCCCGTGAATATTAACATATTTATTTCCCAAATGCCTACACTATTATAATATTACAAAGAGGTAGCTAATTGTAAAGATCAAAATAATCACACATTAGAGCAATTTCTATCCGCGTAAACAGGCGGTACAATCAGTTTCCTCATATTCGTTATCCCAATCGAGTCTTCCAGTTTTGTGATTTGTATTACAAAATGTTAGATGACGACGATTCCTGATCGTTTCATTTCCAATCCAAATTTCCCTCACCATTTTTAGCAACCTTTGTCGACAATCAGTGAGATTCATAGGATTGATTCTTAAATTCTTTAGAACCATCAATCTTTGGAATCCTGACTGCATTTGTTCACCTTCCAAAGAGATTTGAAATATCCCATTCACGTAATAAACTCCTAAATTTCATGTACTATGAGCTCGTTGAAGGAATTCAAAACCATTGGATGGATTTCACCCCCTTAAGAAATTTAATCTAAAAATGGATCAAAATAGAAGAATAAGTTACCAAAAAGTACACATACAAACTCACCACTCCCTTCATGTATAATACTTCTGGATTTTCGCACTCAAAGCAAGCATTCACAAAGTTTTCGAATCAATTGTTCACATCAAGCCATTTATAAAGTGCAAATCTTCCAATGAGACTTGCTGATATATCAAGTCTTAATAGAGAGATCGTTAAACCCATGACAACTACATTAAATGAAAAAATATATAAGTGAGCAACAATTGAACTTTTATTTCACACAAGAAGGGGAAACAAGTGTTGGGATTAACACAAACAAAACTATACCATCGCTCGCACTCCTTAGGTTGTTCAATGAACTTGTTGCAACTCACCCTAGAATATAAACAACAATCTAATCTAGTTGAGATTTGAACGGTGTCTCCATAACTTCTTTTCTTGGGGTAATATTCGGATGAAGATGGGGTGAACAGAGTTGGATGATTTTTTTGTGAAGTTGGGTTAAAAATGATGGTCGAAAGAAATATATGTAATAATGAATGGTAATCATGATCATATGGAGTTGTTTAAAATTCCACCTAGGAAAATGAAACACGTCACTTGGAAACCATATATGCGGATGCATGCTAAGTGTAAATGTGCATGTAACCCATTTTTCAAATTACAACACAAGTATTTCAACTTTCGGTATCGCGACCCTAGTCTGACATAAGATCCGAATTCATAAAATTTTGACTGGACGGCATATAAAATTATCCCACATGTTTATGTACCATAGATGACAGTTTATTTTTAAATGCCATAAGTTATGTACCATTAAACAACGGTTATAGTTAGTTGCCATCTTATGGTATTCTGAAGCCATCCAGCGATTGTTCATCCTTCTAACCCAAATAAAACCAAAAATTAAAAGTATATTATTTACTATCGCTATTTTAACTTTGGTACTCCCTCTGCCTCAATTAAATTTTACAGCAATCATTATCACTCTGTTCAAGGAACATTTTTACCTACACATAATAACACGGAAAATAAAAAGTTTATATGTAGAAAATACTTGTTACGAAAAAATCAACAATATCACTTAATATAATATTGTTGCTTATATATCTATTCGAATATGTGGTCAAATTTTGATAGAGAATAGTGACAAAAGTAAGTGAGAAATTTGACCTGGGACAAAGTATGTAGTTTTCTATAGAGCTAATGACTTTGGTGGCCCCTTAACTAATCACAATCATCCACCTTCATCCCCCTTTTTTTAAACACTTTTGACCCCTCAACTTGCATAACTATTAATTTGTGACCATTTAGTCAAGTCAAAGCATCCAGTTCGATCAGAGCGTTAATTTTAAGGGCAAATAGTCATTTTCCTTTTTCTGTTTTCTTTTTCCTTTTTTTTTCCTTTTTCTTTCCCCTTTTCCCTTCCCCTTCCCCTTTATACAGATAATCCCCTTCTTCCGTCCTCCACTGTCCTCCGCCATGATCTCCTTCAGCGCCACCACCCCGAACTTCGACGACTTCCTCATGTAAATCTTCGTAGGCCACCTCCAAATCCACCTTCCTCTCACCGCTTCCCTCAACCACCCTTCTTTCCTCACACCAAAATCCCTCGAAGAACTCTTCCTCATTAACCTTCTCACCGACCCCGACGACGACGATGATTACGTATCCTACTCCAAGAGCCATCTGGCAAAGGAGGAGACTAAGCTCGAGAAGGAGATCATGCGTACCATTATCACCTACAAAATGGATGCCATCAAGCCCAACTCCAGCCAGGCGGTGAAGATCTTTCAGCACCATATCAATGTCAGGTGTTCGCTCAGCTCGTTGCAGGAGGAAAATGGCGGCTTCCCCCTCTCAGTGGAGAAAATTGATAAGAGGTTGACAGCTACAATGAAAATATTGAGAAACTGGAGTGAGGAAAATTTTAGTTATCTCGAGAAGAGGATCCGATGGAAGAGAAACAAGATTGAGAGGTTGCAGCATAAGGGCAACTTCGAATCAGCTAAAGAAACCGCAGACAACCTAGATGATCTCCTATCCCAACAACTTGATTTCTGGAAGCAAAGGGAAAATGTGGAATGGTACAGAAATGGTAACAAAAATACGAGTTTATTTCAGAAATGGGTACGGAAAAGACAAGGGAGAAACCATATCACACGGCTCAAAGATAATTGCACAGATCCCTGGAAACTTCAAGATATAGTCGTTGATCTTATGAGAATGATATTTGTTAAAGATTCCATCATTCCGTTGGATGTGTTCGATCAGTCAACCCTAGCAGACTTCCTGGATTTAATAATGTCGACAGTAAATGATAAGCAACGGATAAAAATTACAGCTCCAGTCACAACGGAGGAAGTGAAAGCAGTGGTCTTCCAAATGGGGAAATGGAAGTCACAAGAACCGGATGGTATTCAGCCAGGCTTCTACCAACACTGCTGGAATGAGGTAGGAGAGGAAATTATAGTGGGAGTCAAGGAGTTCTTCACCACTGGATAAATGATGAAGGAGTGGAATGAGCCACCATTACTCGCATTCAAAAATTAAAGGTACCCACAAAACTTGATTTACGTCCTATAATCATGTGCAACGTTACGTATAAGATAATAGAAAATATTCTGGCTAATAGACTAAAAATGATAATGGAATATCTAATCTCAAACAACCAAGCCGCCTTTATCTAGGGTAGATCAATAGTAGAAAACTCATTAATAGCGCATGAGATGATGGAAAAAATTAGGAAGCACAAGAAGGGAAAAAGATGATTGTCGTTATGAAAATTTATATGAGAAAAACATATGATCAAGTGTCGTGGGGGTTTCTGGAAAAAACAATAGAGAGGATGGGATTTCCTGCCAAGTGGATGAAATGGGTTATTGAGTGTGCCAAGTGTATGCCGTCAAATTAAATGGTGAGTGCTCAGAGAGATTTGAACCAAGGCAAGAATTAAGACAGTGATGTCCACTATCTCCATTCCTCTTTATTATCTTCCAAGAAGCATTGTCGCCAGTGATAGCTTTGGCATTCCAACGTGTGTGTACGGGAGTGAAATGTGGTAGAGAAGTACCAAAAGTGTCAAGTTTAATGTTAGCCGACGATTGCATCATTTTTTTTGAAGTCACAGAGCCAAGAGATTGGAAGTTAGCGTCAACACTAAATTGGTCTGCAGCCTACTCAGGTCAAAGGCTTAATTTCGACAAGTCTTCATTACTAATAAGCCCAAATGTAGACTTATTCGCAACAAATCTTGTCAAACTGACTTTCAATATCAAGCCTACTCCTACAAAAAAAAAGTATCTTGGACACAACATGAACTTCGAAGGATCAAAGGTTAAGCTATTCAGAAGTCTGCTTCAGAAGATCATTGCAAAGACCGCTGCATGGAGGAAAAGTGATATGTCGGATATTGGTAGTATCACACTATGCAACCATGTCCTCAAAGAACTCTCCAAATATACTATTGGAATCTTCGTGATCCCGACAATAGTTGCGAATGAAGTGGATAGATACATGGGAATTTTTATATGGGCAGGTGGCCCCAAAGGCAGATGAATACACCGGAAAACATGGAGAGAGATATGTATCTCGAATGGGAAAATGGATCTAGGTGTGCGTTCAACAGCACAAATGAACAAGTGATGCTGGGAAAACAAACTTGATCAATACTCACGAACAAAGAGTTATTATTCTACAAGTTTTTCCTACGAAAGTTGTGAACCCCCGACCATAATAAAGTCAGATCGTATGTAATAGCTGGGCTTTAACTAGAAATCGTATTCTCGTATCTACTTTCTTCGACTATTTCCGGTTATAACTCAAAGACCTACAAGAAATTTTAACATAAGAGAAAAGAAAATGAAATAAATAAATAAATGATTAAATAACATTAACAATGATAAAATATTGACTTTATTTTGGGATTCACTAAAGAAGGGGAAAACAATAATATTGTGCTGAGTTTATGTTTTTTTGTTGTTGTGATAACGAATTCGAAGCAGCTGCATTGTTTGAATTTGTAGTTTAGTTATTGTTGAGGTCTCATTTTTAATGAGGTTAATTTTTTCATGTTGAGATTCAATATTCATATTCTTTTGATGATGTTTGTGGGTTTTTGTTATGAACTGGTCTTTTTATTGTATTTTAAGATGATCTAATGATTCTTTCTTTTATTTCTGTTTTGGTAGCCTTTGGAAGTTGCCATGAAGAAATTCAAGAGACTTCTTTCAATTGCAAGTGAGCAATTCTTTGATTCTTTATAAAAGATTAGTGAAAAAGGCACTGAAATAGTAAGCCAAAAAGTGAAGGAAATAGGCAGCCAAAAAGTGAATGAAGCATACAGTCCTAAGGGCAATGAAAAATATCTCAGTGTTACAGTTCCTGAATTTCAAATCCTTCCAAATGACAATTTCTCGTTGTCTGCACTTTCTCAGATGGATGTAATGATCAAGGATGTGTTTTACAAAAAGGCAAAGGTTGTTGTGGATGCTGGAGCTTCTGATATTCCATCATTTGATCTTTTCAGGTTCATTAATAATAGCCAAAATGATGATGGGATTATGTAGTTGTAGCATCTTTTGTTTTAGGATTTGTAATGTTTAGTTGATGAATGGAAGATTTTAGATTTTTATTTGTTGAATTTTCTTTGGTTGGTGAATTTCAAGAATGATGACTTGAAGTATGTATTTAGTTAGTTTTTTTACCAGTTTTTTTGGTAGTTGCAGTTTCTTCGGTAGGTAATGAGGTTCATTTTCTTGATGATGACATTGTAAGATTTTAATACTCAATTTTTTAACTGCTCAAGTTTGATATTTTTAATGCACTTTTTTAGTTGTTGTAATCATTTTACCTAACCAATTATGTTTCTCGTCTCCAATAAGCAATCTCTTCAAATGTATAAGTAACCTCTTCAACTTGTTTTTTTATTAATATCT